>JARVZY010003239.1:0-20422 GCA_030686995.1 Artemisia argyi | reverse complement strand
TTTACATTTTGTGATCGTCAAAACATAGAGATATCGAAAAATATAAATAACGTTTTTATGCATTATTTATGTCAACAATCTCCCCCTTTTTGATGATTACAAAATCTAAACTCATTAATCGAAAATTAGTATATCTACAAGTATTATTGTGAGTTTATATCACTTCTCCCCCCTTTTTGTTAGCATCAAAAAGGTTATCCCGATTTTATTGAAGCTCCCTCTTGAAGTATACTCCCCCTCGTTTTGAGGTCAAAAAGAAATCGAGATATGGAATTCTTGCAAAAATATTTAGTGGACAAGCAACATATATATGTATATAGCATGCAAGAGTAGAAACAAAACATAACCATAATCATTGATCAAATTAAAAAGGTTACAAGTAGTGCAAATAAGAAAAGCCTTGAAGGCTTACAATCATAAATAAAATAAACCAAAGCTCTAACATGAAAGTCCTCTCTAGAGCTTGCCATCCAAAATGGTTTAAGAAAATTTTATTTACAAAACACCAAGCATGTTTAATTGGGAGGAATGGATGGTGAACATGGAGATGGTGATGGTGGAGGAGTGTTTGTTGATGGTGGTGGAGGAGTTGTGATTGTTGTTGGTGGTTGATACAATAGGTTTTCAATGTGTGAAAACATATATTGCATCTCATCTCTTAGTCCGAACACAATTGTTCGGTTGTGGATGCAACAAAGGCAAGTGTCTCCATGAGCTTCAAGTAAGCTCCATGGGACGGGGCTATAGGTTGGTGGGTTGATAGGGGATGATGAGAAGTGTGCATCAAGAGGTGTTAATGGTGATAATGAGAGGGTTAATGCAAGAGTTGTGTTTTCATTGGTAGGTTGTGATGGTTGAACTATTGGTGGAGGAGACAAGTGGGTGTTGATGTAGTCATTTATAGATGAAGTGGATGGTATGGAAGAAGTAGAGGTTCCATTTATTGATGGTGTTTTGGAAGGTGCATTTGGTGCACTAGGAGATGAGTATTGAGGTGGTGGTGATGGGGTGGTGTTGTCTTCATTTGTGAGGTCAATGAATAGTTGTTTTGTGGAATAATGACAAGTTTTTGTTTCTTGGCATTGTTTGAGTAGGTGGTTCTTGGTGATGACATGATAAAAATATGAGGTTTGATGAAGGTTGAGGATGATGGAATGTGAATTAAACATGCATGGGGATTATATAGTATGAAAACATGTTTAGAAGTAGAATTAATTTGAATTTGTATTGTTAGATTCCAAAATCAGTTTACCTTTTAAGGGAAATGGTAGCTGGGACTAGCAAAAGGGATCACAAGGTGCAAAAGAAAACAGTGTAAAAACTGTTCCAGATGGCCGGTCCCCTTAAATGGAGGCCGGTCCCCTTAAATTTAAGGGGGCCGCCCATATAACGACCCAGAAATCAAAATTTTTCTGGAAAAATGTTATATTCTGTTTTGTTTTTGCAGCAAGCTCTATTTGGACATTTCACATTTGTTTTGGTCTATTAGAAAGCATACATGTCATATATATATATATATATATATATATATATATATATATATATATATATATATATATATATACATACATAAACTAATCATGCAAGCATATATATAGATTAAGTAATAAAGCATGCATTCATAAGCATATATTAAACATAAAAAAATCAAGTTAACATCCTAATCAAATATCCAAACAATTATCCAAGAAAATAACAAGTACTTCCGAATATACTTCGGACAAATAGCACACAAGACATAAAAATAAATATAGTTCTACAAACATAATCTAAGCACATCATCTCTTTTTCTTCCCGAAGATACCCTTCAACGTCTTCCCTATGGATTTGAAGCCTCCTCTAACTTCTTCATGCAAACTCTTTTGTCGTCTAAGCATCTCGGTTATTCGCTCATGAAGTACTTCGTCGGTTTGATCGCTAGGAGATGGGGTTGAATACTCGGGATAGTCAAGATCCTCTAAATTATCAACGAACTCAGAAAATGAAGGGGTACTAGCATCATGGATGTTTTCCTCCTCATCGTCATCGTCTTGTCTAGAAGATGATCCGTGAAAGCTATGACGACGAGATTTTCCCTTGTTACTTCGAGTTCGTCGAGTTTGTTTTAGAGCGAGAGGACGTAAGGTGGGATAGATGGACTCATAGATACTATTGTGAAGATCGGGGTAATACTCGATAAAATGACGATAGAGACGAGTGAGAAACATTCCATATGGAAGATTGGCTTTGGGAGTTTTTCTAGCACACTCAATCCGTTTGATAAAGAAGTAGGCCAAATTGTACGGCTTTTCGACAGCGATACAATACAACATGTGAGCAAGGCACGCCGGGAGATGGTCCCGGTGACCTCCAGTACCGAACGCATTCTCACGAATGAGTTCTTCCCAACGCTTCATGTGGGGGCCTAATTCCTTGAGGAGAAGTTGGTATGAAGAGATTTGGACGTTTTTGGATTTTATTTTTCGGGTTGTAGTGGCACGCTCCACACCAAGGATTTGACGAATTTCTTCGGGATGAGGGATGTCGGAGAGATAAGGACCAAAGATGGGTCGACAACGAAGTAGAGATTTGAGGTCCCACTCGTTTGTGAGAACGGCTTGACCTCTAAAAGGAATTTGGAGGATTTGACCAAATTGTTCGAGAGTTAAGATGATAAATTCATTTTGGATCATGAAGGAGATGGTGATGGCACCAAGATCATTGGTTTGAACGGTGACTTGGCTATAGAAATCGACTATGAAATGAGGAACGATTGGTTCGTTGATTTCATAAAGGCAATTGAGGTTGATGCTTGAAAACAAGCGATTAATGTAGTCGGATTGAGCAAAGCCTAGATCTACTACACGTCCCTCATGAACGTTTCTATCTTCAATTTCACGATATATACGTCCAATAGAAGGAGATGTAGTAGGGAGT
This sequence comes from Artemisia argyi, assembly GCA_030686995.1. Lineage (NCBI taxonomy): Eukaryota > Viridiplantae > Streptophyta > Magnoliopsida > Asterales > Asteraceae > Artemisia > Artemisia argyi. The sequence goes on along the minus strand of JARVZY010003239.1, from coordinate 17,506 downwards.
TGGAAAACTTTGGGAATGTAGTTTTTAGTGTGGGAAAGATCTTCGGTAGTCGCTTTTGGCATTTTCACCTAAACACAACAAAAATACAAAAGACCAAAATAAATATAAAGAAGAATAAAAGTGTATATATTGTTAAGACTTATGTTGGAACGTAAACATACTTCAACGATTATCCTAGGAAGTAGTTTACCATGTTCCTTAGTATTATTTTTAACTCGTTCTAGATATATTTTACGATGTTTAGCAAGTAGTTATGGACAAATCCAAACGCCCTTTTTAAACATCTTAATATATCATGAAATTTACTAGATTTACATTAGGTTGTAAAACTAGCCATTTCTTATGAGTTTCTTATGCATGTGATTAGTTTTCGAAAAAAAATGGTTTATATTTTGACTCAAAAATGTCATTTTTCGTACTAAACCAAACGCTTCCTTAACTAGCCACTTACACTACTAGTATGTCAATATATATATGAATTATATATCTTGACAAGTCCGATTTGCAAGTTTTAGGTTTATAATCTTAACAACGTTTTATAAAAATTATAATGACTTAATTTCGACATTATTTGGACCTAATCCAAACACCCTCTTATCGTGTACAAAATTATTTTTACTTAGTCGAAAAATATAGTTTCATGTTTTACAAGTTATAAAAATATAATGTGATTAGTTTTAACAAGTTTTTAAAGCATTATTCAACAATGTTTTTACCAAAAATTTTGAAAAGGAGTGTATGAAACTTTTCTAAAATTTTCGACAAGAGGGTTTATAATTACTAATTTTTAGTGTTAATTAAGCATCCTAATCCTAAGGGAATCATTTAGTTTTGGAGATTTTAGACCCAATTCGAAAGAAATTATGAATTTGAAAAAGTTAATAAAACTTTCATAATCTTGAGTTTGACCAAATTAGATGGAATTAGATGAAATGTGTTATGGAAAACTTACAATATGTAATGGTGATTGTGTTAGATGAATTTGCCCTTTGCGAATTAACCCGAATTATGTGATTTGGAAGTGGTTTTTAGGTGTTTTGGGGGTTTGGTTTTCGTCACAGCAGCAGAAAATGGAAGAGGTGTTTGAAATGTGGAGTGTTTGGCAAAAGAAACAAGAGGAAAAACGGGTTGGAGCTATCAGATGGCAGGCCCCCTAAAACTCTAGGAATAGTGTTCGCTAGGGTTAAAATTCTACTAAACTAGGTCTAGGGGTGAGGGATGATTCTTTTTGTACTTTTATATTTTAAATGAAAGCAAGTAAAATCTCGGGTTTCGAAGGAGTGGGCAGAATTAGTTGCTAGTCAACTAACCCAATTAACTAAAGATGCAATCAAAATAAAATAAAATAAACTTAAACTAATTTGTGGTGTAAACAATAATGAGAGAAAGTGTGTTTACTTAGATTTCATTACTCCCTAGATATCTTTTACCGGTTGATTAGCTTGTTACAATTGCATGGATAACGAGTTATATTCCTTAATACTAGTCGTAGGGCCGTGTAAGATCTTCCCTAACTCTATAGGCTTCAACCTCAATCCTATGCCGAGCCGACTAAAAGCTACTAACATGGTATCCCTGGAAGTTACCTATGCATTAAATATAACCAAATAATTGTAGTACACTTCCGACCATGTTTCTTAAGACGTTCAAGCGATCGGATTCATTCATCCACAACAATTATAAACAAACCATCAACAAACAATCAACATCTAGGTTTCATTACATCTAAGCAAGCACGAAAGAAACCTAGCCTAGCATGTTAAAGAGAAGACAAGCGTAAGATATAATCAAACAACACATAGACATATTGAATGATTTGATAAAATACTTATCTTCAATTGAACATGGAAGAAACAAAGGGTTGAAACCCTTCAAAAAGCTAGAAAATTCGTCTAGGGTTTTATTCCCTCAAAGTTGCACACAATGAATGAAAACTAGAAAACTATATATAGATTTTGCAATCTGACGGCATCAAGAGTTAAGTCTGACGCCGTCAACTCGCCGCCAAATTAAACTCGTATTGCCTAGATCCACTTCTGATGCCATCACTCTTTATGGGTTCTGGGCCGTCACTCTTTACAATTACTCTTGATGGCCTTGGAATTTTTGTACATGACGCCGTCAGACCTCCTTCACAAAACATTCTGGCGCGTCACGTGTATTTCATTTATCCACCCTTTTGTCAACTCACGACGCCGTCACTAACAACTTGTGACGCCATCAAAGGCAATTTCCAGCATGCTTTTGAGACTTTGTCATTTTCTGCACTTTTTCGCTCCAAAAACGTCCAAAATGCTTCCTTTTATAAAATTCCTCTCAAAAGTACCTAAAATGACAAAAGGAACGATTCAGGGCAATATTTGATCAAATAATCTCGACTTTAGCCTTAAATGACCTCCGAAAAGCGGTACACTTTTCGCTTCATCAGTTTTTGCATTTTGGCTCCCAAACAGAAAAAAAAAAAAAACTTCTGGATCGGGAATGTGTAATACCTCGTAGATTCCTATGTCATTTATTTATGCTAATCACTGAACGGTGTCAATACTACTGATAAGTTGGCCATTTTTGCGGGCCAATTTAAAAATTTTCCTATGAAACTATTTTCCGATACATATGTTGGTCACTCTTTGAAACCGAGTAACTAGACGTGACCCGAATAGCTCCCACTTGTGAAACGACACCTAATACCGACATTGTGATATATATATATAAATAAATCTATATTTAACACTAATATATATATATATATATATATATATATATATATATATATATATATATATATATATATATATATATATATATATATATATATATATATATATATATATATATATATATATATATATATGTGTGTGTTCAGATTATTTCCGTATTCTATAATTGGGCTAACCCCGACCTAATATTTCCCGAAACGCTAGCTCAATTTATCATTTCTTTTATCTGGGCCTTACAAACACCCTATAACATCAACCCTTGCATTTCAAACTTTTCTTTCTTTTCCTTGTTCCTTTGCTACTCGACACAAAACGACTCGACAAAACACTAAGTCACCAACACCATTTCATTTCTTGTCATTTCATTTCTCTTTTGTTCCATATGTCTAGACACCAAAACCCAATCCAACACACAAGTATAAACAATCCGAAACACCATATCTCACTTTTCTAAACTATATTACCCATTGGTTCTTATGTCTCTAAAACCCCAACACAACCTCACCTATTATCTCTTTTCAACTTTGAGTACATGAACAAGCAACCCAAGTCAAGCCACCCTATTGTCTCCCTAACACACTACCTAAACAAATACAATTATATACAATATACTCATCTTTTTCAAACTTTGTTTACCCTATGGTTAACATGTTTCTATATCCACCAACAAAGCATCTCCTTTTGATTATTTTAAGATTATTTGACCTTGCGTTTTGACTAAACTTTATTAACTTTTAAACTTAAACACTACATGTTGGATAATAAAACTAAAGAGGAGACAAAGCATGCACCTTTTTCCCCTTCTTCCTCCATTTTGGTCAAACAAGTAATCAAGTATACCTTTTATTATATTTATTAAACTAGCCTTATAAGGAACATATAATATTAGCATGTTCATTTAGCATACACAAACACTTTCAACCTTGACTTCATCACTCACAAAATACACCGAAACACCTAAATAATCAACCGAACCATATTCTTTTCTTTCTTTTGTTCTTGGGCCGAACACAACATACACCACACAAGCCCATTTAATTTCTTTTTCTTCTTTCTTTTCGTTGGGCCGAAGCACCCAAAGCGCAAAACAAAATTTTTCCTAACTAAACATATTACAAATACATATATACATATATTTCATTTCTTTCCTTATTTTCTTTCTTTGGTTACTCGGCACAAGCAAAACACCCTACACAAACACAAAACACATGACACACTTTCTCCTTCCTTTTTCCTTGTGTGTGAGACTCACCCAAGACCATGCCAAGTCCCTTCCTAAGCCTACCCTAAAACATAAACAAATACACATCCCATACCACTTTTGTACCATGTAAAAACCAAAGGTTATTATGTTTCTTATATACCAACATGTAACCCATTTTCCTTCTTGTTTCCCCTTTGACCATTCGATTAGTATATCTCTCACCATTTTTTACTACATTTAAATAATCCTAAAGCCAACACCATAGCCTAACATCCTAGCCTTCACCACCCCTCCATTCGACAAGACCAAACACAAACATGTTCCCTTGACCACTTCTTTACTCGACTAGGACAACTCAACCATTCACTTTTCCTCACCTTGGAACCATGCTAGTTGAATAAACAAATCCAAACAAGTCCTTCCTTGCCTTCCTTCGACATGAACCATCAAGGGCATGCTCGACATCCTTTCATAAAATATTCACAAGACTCCTTTGTTTCCCCTATAAATACCCTCGAGTTCATTTCACCCTCATCACACTTCTCAAACTATCAAACACTCAAAATATCACCACCATTCCTTCTTTCTTACTCGCTACTGTCAAACAAGGGAATCACACAAGTCTTTGGGTTGAGCATATAAGTAATTTGGGTTTATAAGTTTGAACGTGGGTCATTGTTTTACAAGGTTTTTCCAAGATTTTGCTTGTTCCTCATTTTCTTTCTCGTACACACGATCTCATCACTACCTTAGGGTGTTGTAAGTCGAATCACTCCCTTTTCAATATTTTCTATTTGCACGTTCATTTTCATGCATAGCGTACATGTCACGTTGCACTTAAACATTTAGAAACATAAAAACTATACTTACACAAATATTTCAAAAACACCTTGACACCATTAGAAATGGTCTCGTATTTTCTTAATTCTACGTACAACACATATATACTTTTTGATCACTTGCTTCTTTGAACTAAACTAAACCAAGTTATGAAAACATGCAAGGTTTTTTAAGGTCAAACACTACATTAAATCAATACAAAGCTCAGTACACTCGACAGTTTTTCTATAAACCTTAAAAACTTGTTTTTGGGCCTAACGGGCTAACGAGCCCAATGACTTTCACATGTTTTCTAAAAGCTGGAAATAAGAATTCGAACATGGTGTAAATAAAAACTGATTTTACAAAGTTTTTATAAGATAAAACAATAACTTTTATAAAAATAAAAGTTAACTTTTCAAAAACTTAACTTTTGACTAAATTTGCAAAATCTTTCGTTAAGGGGTCGAAAAGTGGACCAAAACTGAAAATAATATTTTTGAATAAGAATAAAGGGTGTAAATTGTAATTATGAAAAACTTGATGTGTAAAGTATAAATGTAAAGTTTTGAACTTAAAAGGGTAATTATTTTAAGATAAGGGTATAAAGTGTAACTTTTGTAAAGTAAATGGGTAAAACTTGACATAAGAATTTTAACTTTAAAATATTTTATACATTTTACTTTTTATACTTTTATAAATACAACCACTTTATTATAACTAAAAATATTTAAAATAATATTTTTATCGACATTATAACAGCAACGAACAATTAAACGTATATCGATAACGTTTTCGTATTAATAGTATAAAGAACTATCATAAGTTATTTTAAACTTCAGATATTTTAAAACACATAAAGCCGGCATCACCTCACCCGAAGATTCTCACACGTCATTTAACTCATCGAATCCGAATCACCGATATATATATATATATATATATATATATATATATATATATATATATATATATATATATCACATTAGTTTAGGTCGCAAGTCGGAAGCTATTCACTGCTATTCATAACTATTCACTCTTCTTCGCTTGAGTACTAATCGAAATCTACATTACTAAGGTGAGTTCATAGTCCCACCTTTTTAAATTGTTTTCAAAACCCCTTGGGGAGATACATATGATAAACCGAACAAAAGTATTTTTAGTATGCGATTATTTTCCTGATATTGCCTAAGTTACCTTACACTAAAAGTTCCTCTTTCACGAACCTTAATCACTTGCGAGTGAGCACAAAATATAGTTAATAGATCTATAGGGACTGGCAACCCACCTAAGTCAATACAGATAGTTGGCAGGAGGTGAGCTATATTCGTACTTTCGGGAAATTAGCGTAATTTTCCTTGAGGGCCCTTCGTCATCTACATGCTTCGTGGTGTAGGTGATTGCATACATGACTATCAAGGCTTGTGTTTCGTGAACCTTAGGAGCAATATTATATGTATACATTTTTATCCGTTTTTATACATTTTCGTCTATCATTATACATTTAGGTCCGTTTTTATATATATTTCTTACGTTTTCATACATTTTTATTCGTTTTTATTTGTTTTCATACATTTATATCGTATTCATCTATTTATATACATTTTCGTCCATTTACGCGAAAGACTCTCTTTACACTTTCGTCCGTTTTATACGTTCTTATACGTTCTTTATACGTTTTCATACATTTTTATTCGTTATTATATGTTTTCATATGTTTTTATACGCTTTCATACGTTTTTATCTATTTTCATATGTATTTATACGTTTTCGTACGTATTAAAACAGACAAGAACGTATAATACAGATGAAAATAGATAAAACGATGAAAACTTTTGAAAACAGACGAAAAAAATATAAAAATAGAAAAAAGCATATGAAAACATAAGAAACGGGCGAAAACGTATAAAAACATATAAAACCGGACAAAAATGTATAAACAGACGAAAACATATAAAAACGGATAAAAATAGATGAAAACATATAAAAACATATGAAAACGGACTATAATAGATAAAAACGTATGAAAATGTATAAAAGCGGATAAAGACGTATGAAAACATATAAAAATGGTTAAATTAACATAAATATAACTTGGATGAAAAATATAACCGGTCGCAAGAAGTTGGGTAAATGACAAAAAATGCACGCCACGTAGGATTTTCACCGGTAACTCTAGGTTCCTCAAAACACAGTAACAAATTTAACCTCTCACATTAAGTTGAGTAACCTGGATGACAGGTTTGAAACTATATTACCTTAGGACAACATTCATGCAAACTTTAGTAACATCTTTGTACAATAACCCTTACGATAGTTTGTCGTTTGTTCTTAGGAATATATAGCTTCACGCATATGAACCTGCTTAGATGAAACACCGTAGTCTCACCTTCGGAGGGATCTCCCACAATCAACCTCGGGCGTGAGAGTAAGTACTCGTTTATGGAGCAATGTCTGTGTATATGTATGTGTTAGAAGTTAGACTCAAATGAGCAAGTGGTTGGTATTTATAGGCAATGTTCTTTGTCTTTACCTCCAGTTTATGGGTGGTGATCCCCACTGTTACCCAATGGGTAATAGCATGCTTGCCTTGCGACTAAGATATTATGCTTCGATACCTGAGCTATCTCGTCCGTTTATGTGACTTCCATCCCCTTTGGGATTTGTGCCACCGCATGCTCGTTACGTTTTATCTATCTTTGAAAAAACTTGGTTAATACTCCTTTTTCAAAATGCACTCTTTATCTTTTTGGGCGGATCACATGATTAGTGACTTGGAATCCAATCAAATAGTTAGAGCACAAGGTATGGTAACGTGGAGAGTGAGTGAAACCTTAACTTTTTTGAGTTAAGGGTCGAGTTACCATACCGCCCAAGTGAGTTAAGGCATTGAGTTAAGGTGTGGGTTACCACCTTAACACTGAGTTAAGGCATTGAGTTAAGGTGTGAGTTACCATACCGCCCAAGTGAAACCTTAACTTTTTTGAGTTAAGGCACTGAGTTACATATTCGCCCCCTAAAATGTTTTTTTTTTTTTTTTTTTTTTTTTTTTTTTTTTTTTTTTTTTTATTTAAGTTAAAGTTAAGTTATGTGTACATTGATTTATTTGAGAGAGCACTTTAGTATTTTCTTCTACTATAACTAATGTGGCCCCATAGGTTTTTAAATGCATCACTCAACTAGTGAGTTAAGAAACCATCACTTTTCTAAGTCCACCATATTCAACTAGTGAGTTAAGAAATCATCACTTACCAAACATGATAATGGGGTGAATTTAAAATTCAAAACCACCGAAAACCTCCAAACATTTTTTAATCAAAACCACAGAAACCATCACAGAATGTTTTGAAAGAATTGTAATCTTTGGAAGGAATTTTAATTTGAATGAATTGTAATTCAAAGAATTGAAATGTGTTGGAATAGTAATGTGTTATAATTGTAATTGATGAAATCTGTCATTGTGTTTGGTTGACTCGTATCGTAATTCAGAAAAACATTAATAGTAATAATAATAATAATGATAATAATAACAATAATATTAATATTTATATTAATATAATAAAATAATAATAATAATAATAACAATATAATATAATAATAATAATAAATAATAATAATAATATTATTTATTAAATAATAATAATAATAATAATAATAATAATAATAGTAATATAATAATAATATTAATAATAAATAATTAATAATAATAATAATAATAATAATAATAATAATAATAAATATTATTATAACTATTTTTATTTTTAAAATTAAATAATATATTAATAATAATTAATAATAACGTTGAAAGATAAATAATGATATTTAACTTTTAAAATCCGAATTCCAACGTAATTCAACACATTCCATCAAGTTTGCTATGTAATCTGAATTACATCACTGGACGTAATTGGTTGTAATTCAATTACAATTTCTTGCAAACCAAACAAGCAATGTAATGTAATCTGAATTACAATTACTTCCATCCTACCAACCAAACAAGATTATAATGTAATTCAGATTACAATTACAACGAATTACACCGAATTCCAACGAACCAAACGCCCCTTACACTATGTACCCGAGTGTAAAATGGAAAGAAGAGAAATGGAGTGGATAAAAAAGAGAGAAAAGAAGAGAAGATGGAAAAGTTTTGATTTTTAGTTGTGTGTTCCCAAGTTAGAAAGAAGAGAGAAGAGATGGTACCATATTAAGCCTAAAATTCAACTTCTCTCCAAATCATCCCAATTTGAGAAGAAGATTAGGAGGGGGAATTTGGCATAATTTCCTTCCCTCTTCTTTCCTTTTTTCTCTTAAAAAATCTCGGGGAACATGATTATTTTTTAATTTCCTCTTTACTTCTCTTTTTTTCTTTTCAAAAAGAAACTCTGGAACAGAGTGTTAAGGGGATGTTTGGTACAGAGGAATGGAAACACGAGAATGGGAAGAAGAATCATTTCCTCTGTTTGCTTCAACGTAAGAATGGAAACGAGGGGGGTATAAATTGGAATCAATTCCATTCTTTGCATTCTTTTTAAATTGTAAAGAAAGCGGAGAATCCAAAATTACAAGGCACATCCCATTCACATCTCATTCCCTTGAAGAAAGGCTTAAAAATCAAAATATAACATGAGGAGTCACGTGAGTAGCACATTTTGTAACAAATCTAACAAAGTCATATCCCACACAGGCCACAACCTAAATCATCATAGTTTTTTTTTTCTTCTTTTCCTTTTTTAGTTTTTACTATCTACGCTAATTCAAGTGAGAAGAATTATAAGAACACTCTTGAGTTAATTATTTCAATTATAGTTGACTTGAATCTCACTTTTATATGCAATAAAATAATTCAAATTTTAATCTCTTCGTGATGTCATCAAGTGTTTAAGGTTTGGGTATAATTGGATTACAATTGCATCTGAAATTTTCTTTTTTAGTGTTACAAGATTCATAAATGATTAGTGAGTTTCGTAGTTAATTGGATCCAAATTCGTGTTTTAAATAATGGTACAATTTATTATTATTTTTTTATTTTATATATTTTTTTCAAACAGATGCATAATTTGTTTACTCATATCAATTACTGGATTATTTTGTCCATATTTTTCAAACCTGCTTATAAAATGTCAATTGAATATTGAAATAATCTTTTGTTATTATTGAAGATGAAGATGAACATGACGGTTCAAAAGTAGGGCTGAGCAAACGGACCGGCCGGACCGGACCGACCGACAAAACCGACCGGACCGAGACCGACCGGACCGGACCGACCACATTCGGTCCGGTCCTCGGTCTAAGCTTTTTGCCAAATTCGGTCTCGGTCCGGTCGGTCCGGTCCGGTCCGGTCCGGACCGACCAAAAACCCGAAAAAACTTGCCTAATTGGACCGGACCGACCGAAGACCGACCGGACCGAGAGACCGGACCGAGACCGGACCGACCATATTCGGTCCGGTCTCGGTCTATGGTTTTCCGGTTCTCGGTCTTCGGTCCGGTCCGGTCTTGGCCGGTCCGGTCCGGTTTCCGACCGATGATCACCCCTATTCAAAAGTCTAACCCCTCTCAATCCGTTTCCTTTCCAGAATCTACACAACCAAACATGAGAATCTATAATTAAACACATTTCTTATGTTAATTCTCCCATTGTACCAAACATCGGAATAAGTTTCATTTATTAAGGACCATTCTCTTTTTTAGCATTCTCATTCTTTATTGTATTTCCATTCTCTGTCATTCACTCGTACCAAACATCCCCAAAGAGTCCGATTCAAGAGTGTTTAGCAACTAAAAGTATTTGTTGAAGTTATAACTACTTTGTAGTTGGAGGCCACGTAAAACAAGATGAGTCACACTAAAAACCAACCAAACTTCATGAAACAGAAACAAGACGCCACGTTCTATTCTCTCCTCACATCAAACAAACAAACTCATTCTCCTCCCGCCAACTTCGCCCCTTCTCTCTCTCTCATTCACACACACCAAAAACACACACACACCAACATTCTTTCTTTCTTCCAACATCACCATGCAAATTCTTTCTATTTATTAATTGTATATTATTCTTGTCTTTTAATTTAATTTATTAGGGTTTTCAAGATATGTCTAGATTAAGAGCCATACCTCCTGGGATATTATTAATACGTAAAATACGAGGTAATGATTGGAGTTTAAAAACCTATAGATATTTAATTCTTTTAGTTACGTTTATTGCGTATGCTGCTTATCATGCTTCAAGAAAACCCAGTAGTATTGTTAAAAGTGTCTTGGATCCTAATCCTGTTAATGAATCTGATGATCATTCAAATAGTGTTGTTGTTCCTTGGCCTTTAGGGGATGTTTTTATAAAATCTAGTGATAATGGTTCGAATGTTACGAATTTGGGTGGAATATATGAAGAGGGGTGGGCTCCTTTTAATGGGACATATGGTACATCGAAATTAGGGGAGATTGATGTTGCGTTTCTGGCCGTTTATTCGTTAGGAATGTATGTGGCTGGACATTTAGGTGATACTTTGGATTTAAGGTTGTTTTTGACAACCGGGATGATTGGAAGTGGGATTTTTGTGGTGTTATTTGGGTTGGGTTATTTTTGGGACGTGCATCGTTTTTGGTACTTTTTGGGTATGCAAATGGCTGCCGGGTTGTTTCAGGCTACTGGGTGGCCGTCTGTGGTTGCGGTTATTGGGAATTGGTTTGGGAAAAGAAGGAGAGGGTTGATAATGGGGATATGGAATGCGCATACATCTGTTGGTAATATTAGTGGCTCGCTTCTTGCAGCTAGTGTTTTGGATTATGGTTGGGGTTGGTCGTTTATTCTTCCTGGATTGTTTATTATTGTGTCGGGGATTATGGTGTTTTTGTTTTTGGCTGCTTATCCGGAAGATGTTGGTTTTCCACATCCAAGTGATTCTTCGCCGAATGCAAGAGGAAGAATTCCTGATGAGACTATGTGGGAAGAAGGTACTTCAAATGACGAGGAAGATCCCGTGCCTCGAATTTCGTCTGTTAATAGAAAAGGGGTTGGTTTTGTTGGAGCTTGTTTTATACCCGGTGTGATTCCATTTGCGTTATGTCTCTTCTTCTCCAAGCTCGTGGCTTATACATTTCTCTTTTGGCTACCATTTTATCTAAGTCAAACAGGTATATCTGCAAAAAAGTTCAATAACTATCATTTGCTAAATGTGTTGGAATGTAATCCACATTTGAATAAGCATATGTATAACTGTATAAGGCATATAAGCGTATAAGTGTATAACTATTCTATAGCCAATGCAACTTAATTAGTATAGCTATTAATGCATAAACGCACACCATGAAAGACATGCTGCAATCTTGGTCCTCTTCAACCAGAAGATGATATGGCTTAATTTATATTTTGATTGAATATGAAGAAGATACCGATGAAGGAAACTGTTTCTCAAATAACGTTCAATATAACCTTATTGATAATGTAAGGATTCATAATACTTGACTTCTGAGAACTCTAAATATAAGTTAAATCAGGTACTTACTTTGCACAGTTTAAAACTTATCAGTTCCTTTGTAGTTTAGAATGCAATTCACATATGAATAAGCATGCATATTAAATGAAAAAAATACAAATTTAAATGCGTGTAAATTATCTACTACCATTGTAAATTGAAATTAAGTTCTATGAAGCTATATGCTTGTAAGTTTCTTACCGCACAGGGCATCATACAGTTTTCCTTTGAGTAAATGATTATCATATTAGTGAAATGGAACTCGTATATGTGCATAGCAGGTGTTTGGGTGTGCGTTCTAGTGTGATTTTATCGAAAATCTGAGTAGTTTTATGGAAACTAATTAGTGAGATGTATGAAAAGCTATCTATATCCAAATCTTATCACCTAATTCTGATTTTCATTTTTCACGAGTTTTATGCTTCTGGTCTAATCCTTTTTTTTTTTATTATATTTTTTTTTTCCTTTCTGATACATATTCGTAGAGCAGTAAATTTCAACCCATTTACGAGTAAATTATTGTATGTGGGTTGTGCAATATCTCGAAAAGGGTCAAATTAATTGAAAGTTGGCTAGAAGCACAACGAGTCAAACAGGTCGTGCGGGTTGAAACTAGCACAAACTTAATCATTTTAATGCATATGACCTCTTATGCTGTTTTACTCAGATTTTGATTATTATAATTATAACTTTGTTTTTTTCGTGATCAGTAACATACTTCATCAAAAAGTTTATATGGATCAAAATTGTGCAAATCAGCAAATACTGGCGCTGCCTGTTTTGACGTGTACTAAAAAATATCCATTATAACACGAACAATAGCTGATTCGCCTGACCCACCGACACCTCAACATATAGGTGATGACCAAGTTTGTGTCTTTCTGACTACAGCAATGAACATCATGGGTTGTACAGCTGCAGCAGTTGGCTATTTTAATTGCCAGAAAACTTTTTTTTTTTAACCTTTGTGTTGCTGTTTCTGCAGAAATTGGTGGTGAACGTATGTCAGTGAAATCTGCAGGAAACCTGTCAACTTTATTCGATGTAGGGGGGATTGTTGGTGGAATATTAGCTGGATATATATCTGATAAACTTAAAGCTAGAGCCACCACAGCATCCAGCTTTATGTATGCTGCAATTCCATCAATGCTTCTGTATCGTTCATATGGGAACATTTCAAAAACCATGAACATCATACTCATGATCATTGCTGGCCTATTTGTAAATGGTCCATATGCGCTTATTACAACAGCAGTCTCTGCTGATCTGGGTACACACAGTTCCCTAAAAGGTGATTCTCGAGCATTGGCTACAGTAACTGCTATTATTGATGGTACTGGTTCTATTGGCGCTGCTTTGGGCCCACTTTTGACTGGTTTTCTTTCAACAAAAGGGTGGGATGCAGTTTTTGCTATGTTGATGATTGGTGCTTGTATCGCCGGTCTACTTTTAAGTCGTTTGGTGTGTGATGAACTCACAGAGAGAACAGCTTCTAATAGTCCCCGTGGACGGAACATTGTTGAAGGTGTGTATCTTTTTCATACCTTGTCTGAATGAACTGATTTTTTGGGTTAATTGAAAGATGGCAAACAGTGGGGTGTTTGGATGTGATCCTTTAAAGTGATTATAGAATATTTAAATGGTCTTTGAATGTCCTTATGGTGTTTGAAACTGTATTTTTAAATAATCAGATGTTTGAGTGTCTTAAAAATCCTATTTTACAACTTAGGAAATGGGAGTACAAAAGTATCTCATATGTTCTAGAAAAAGAGGAAGTTACTAAATTAGTAATTCTATTTTACCGTCAGATAATCAGTTTTATTGTAGGCGTTTAGCTAGTGCATAACTGATTATCCAAAGTTAATAATAAACAGATAATTAGAAGAAGAGTCTCTGCTTATTCAAACAGTAAGTACTGATTATTGCGAGTTCCAGATGTAGGTTCCAAATGCAATCTGACTTTAAAGACATTTTGTTACTGTATTATTTGTCAGTCATGCTGGAACGCTTACTAGCACCCTTCGAAGAGTCAGAATTTTGGTCAAAACTTTTACTTGCGCCATATATATAATGAAATAGAGAAATGAGCCGTTAAGACTGCAATTCATAGCTTGATTCATGATTAGAGGGAATTATCACACTACTTGTCTAACCTAATCAATAATGCAAAAGAAATGTTAGGATCTTTATGCGACTTTAGGGAGCATTTATTACTTTATTTTCACTTTATTACGGGTACTTTTTTTGTCTTTTACAGCGCCTCTATCTCAATCACTTTTGCGTGACGGGAGGAGGTAGTGCTTTTTGAGCAGCATTAGCATTTTTGGGCTGTGAAGTACGATTTACAACAAAGAATGAGAAGATTCGCGTTATATTTGCAAGTTGTGACATAAAACGAATCCTGTGAACATGTCGATTTCACATCATTCTGTTTTGTATAAGAATTGGATATGCGTAGAGTTTTGTGGCTATTGAATCCTTGTGACGTGTGTCTTTGTTTCTATGTTGGTGCTGAATATATAATCTAACCTTGAAACAACTAAACACTAAATCTAATGTAAATATTCAAGGATAAACACAGAACACAACTAGCTCACATATGCGACCGACTTCTGTTTTTTCTTGGGGTGGACGCGTCTGAGGGAAGGCTGGTAATCGAGTTGGTGCCACCTAGGCTTGGGACTCGGTTGGATCATACCCATTACACGTAGCCTTATCTTAGTATTGGTGCACTTTTGAAAAGTGATTTGTTAAGACTTAAGAATATCAATTATAGCTAAATGTTAATCAGTACTATGATAAAGTTCGAGAGAGCCCAATACTTCTTTTCTAACACCATGCCACCCTGGTCCCAACCACTTTAAGTGTTCAATCACATCGAAGCGCACCCCATTGGGTCATCAATCAACTTTTGATTTTTATCATATCGTGGTGTAATAGTGCTGATGTAGTATGCATTAAGGTGAAAAAAACATGAAAAATATGATGATGATGTCGATCATCAGCATTCTGTATATTGCGCATGTGTTTGAAGATAACCCATTGGATAGCGATTTAGCAATAAACAAATGAAAATGCCGTGTCCAACAAATACCCCTATTTTGTTTTGTCTGAATTCTATCGTATCAAGAGTTATTATACAAACTTATTAGTAGCGTATTGTCACGAACTCGTCTCTACAAGCTCACCGTGCGGCACTTAGTCTAGACTAATTCAATGCTCAAGGATCTAAGCAACCAAGAAAGCTCAAGAAAGGAACAAGTGGAATATATATATATATGGTGAGGTTATTATAAAAAGGGTCTTATAATAAAAAGTGTAGGAAGGATTGTGGGAGTGACATGTGTCACCCCCTTGCCACATCATATGACACGTGTCACCCCACCCCCACCCCCCCGCCGAAAAAAAAAAAAATTCCCGCCAAAAAAAAAATTTTTTTTGGGGCAAAAAAAAAAAATTTTTTTTTCCCGCCAAAATTTTTTAGTGCATCACAGTTATAAAGTTACTGCATCACGGTTATAAAGTTACTGCATCACGTTTACTGCATCACAATTATGATTTTACTGCATCACGGTTACTGCATTCATGGTTTTAATGTTACTGCATCATGATTATAAAGTTACTGCATCATGGTTATAAAGAAACTGAATTATCATAAGTTTTATGCATCATATATGTATGTAACTGCATCACAATTAAAATACGATTCTTTTTTAAGTTTTGGTGCATCTTTATTATAAGTTACTGCATCATAGTTAATAGTTTAGTGCATCAGCTATGTTGCAGTAACTTATAACCTTAATGCACTAAAATTTAAAACTGTGATGCAGTAACTTTTATAATTGTGATGCAGTAACTTTATAACTGTGATGCACTAAAAAATTTTGGCGGGAAAAAAAAAAAAAAAAAAAAAAAATTTGCCCAAAAAAAAAAATTTTTTTTGGCGGGATTTTTTTTTTTTTTTTTTTTTGCGGGGGGTGGGTGGGGGGTGGTGACATGTGTCATATGATATGTCATATGATGTGGCATAGGGGTGACACATGTCGCCCTCACAATCCTTCCTACACTTTTTATTATAAGACCCTTTTTATTTTAACCCATACCTATATATATATATATATATATATATATATATATATATATATATATATATATATATATATATAACTACTTATGTTGATTCAGAGAATACAAGTGAATTGAGCTGTGTTGTGCCAAATGAGAACACCGTTATTTATGGTACTAATTATAGGGCAAGTCTTTATTGAGTGATGAAATGGATGAGGTAGACATAAACTCTTTATTTAGTTTGTTTAATGACACTATTAAGAAAATGGAAGGATCTGATGGAGCAAAGTTTGGTGGCAGTGGGGCTGTTGCTAATACTTCAATTTACCATGCATGCGGGCTGTTCCAGTTCCGAATGTTAGTGGTGTTGGTACGTGTTCTACTGATCCTAAGGTTAGTCATAATGCAAAGGCTACTTCCTTTGCAAATACTTTGAATCCGGAATGTACAAGTAAGATTAATTTCAGACCATTAATCAATTAGGTTTGGGTTGAGAACCATGATACTATGTTACCTAAGGCTATTATGGAGAGCATTTTGAGCAGGTATGAGAATACACTCGTCGGATACTTTGTTGGCAAGACTATTTCATTTCTAATTGTTCAAAATTATGTTACTAATACGTGGGGTAAGTTTGGCTTGAAAAAGATTATGAAGAATGATGCTAGTGTGTACCTCTTTTAGTTTGATTCGAAAGATGGTGTTGATCATGTTCTTCAAAGTGACACTTGGTTAATCTGTAAATCGCCTCTCATTCTTAACAAATGGACTCCTAAGGTATCCTTAACCAATAATGAGGTAACTAAGGTTTCGGTTTGGATTAAATTGCATAATGTTCCTTTAATTGCGTATTCAGAAGACGGTTTGAGCTTAATTGATACTCAAGTAGGGAAACCTATTATGTTGGATGCGTTTATGATGACATCAAATGAGTATATGTTATTGTCATCATTTATTCTATTTATTTGACTTGTTTTATATTATTATTATTTATGAGAATCGATACTTAATTGTTTACTTTAGTAATTCTCAGGTAAAAACAAGTAATTGGTGAAATTTAGTGATTTTGGACGAAATATGGAGCTAAATGATCAAGATTGGAAGAGTCTACTCAATAATGATTTAAAGACCATTGCCTGACTTTGAAAAATGCACCTCATCTAATTTATACGATGTGCCGCATATGAAACTTTGGTAAACGAAGAAGAACCAACTTGTTTT
>JARVZY010003238.1:0-67929 GCA_030686995.1 Artemisia argyi | reverse complement strand
ACGAAGTTCTACCAGCATACAAGTCATTTCCAAGGGAGAATTCACGCCATAATAATAGGTTTATTCATTCATTCGATTTGTATTGAATTTATGTTTACATTTATTATGATAAACACATATTTTTCTGCATTGTTGAACATGAGTGGCTAAACACCTTTTGGTGTTAGCCTTATCATGAAATTGTTGTTGCCATGATTTAGTTTTCTCGCATTTATTATCGTTTTATTTGAATACTTTCTTAGCATGTCTTAGGACACTCTAGTTTTGGTAGTGATGATGTTTGGTAGTTCCATTGAGGCTAGGAGAATTGACCATAGGACCCATAGCGGATACAGGTGTGTCTTGGTGATAGTAATATCACCATCCATGTGGAAATTTCAACAAACAACCACCTACCAAACAGACTTGCTTAAGAAATTAGAGGGGATGTAAGTTCCAACCGGCCGCATCCCGTTAGACTATTTAAGTTAGTAGAGGCGCTTAACGACTCTTGCATTTCGTAGATCCCAATGGCTAACCAGCGAACTCTTGCAATTTCAGGTTGCAGGAATAGGGCCAGGTGTAAGATAGGATTAGACGATTTGACCATCTGAATCTATCGGCTTAAACCCCCAGATGAAACGATAGGATGCCCATTTAGAAAACTTGTCATGTTAATAACAAGTGTAGTAATTAGGTTAACACTATTCTCCCCATTTGATTTCTTTTCACTTATTTACTTGCATTGTTATTTATTTTGTTATTTCATTTCATTAGTTAATTAATTAATCAATCAAAACCCCCTTTGAAACTAGTGACATTAAACTTAGGTAATATCCGCACCTAGCTCTTGGGATGACCTCGGCTTTACCAATTAGCTATATCTCACACGACCGGGTACACTGCCCGATAGTGCATTAGGTAGACCTTAGAGAGACAAGCAAATTATAAATATAAAACCTTGTCGGTAAATTCTGCATCAATAACTCTTAAGAGCATGGGGTACAAATGCGCCGTGGGTGGCGCCATCACCACCAGCCAAGCAAAACCGACGGCGCACCGTACCGGTGGTGGCGCCGTCGGTGCTCGCGCCGCAGCCACGGCTCAGCGCCGTCGCCTTTTTTTTTTTTTTTTTTTTTTTTTTTTTTGGCTTGAATTAGTGATCTTTTTTTAAAAATGAGAGCATGGTTAAATAACTTGTAAAGTTAACATAGTTCTTTTATAAGATTTCAAAATAAGTAAATAAATAAATAAACTAAAAACTTAATAAACCATTAATTTCATTAATAAAACATTAATTTCTCCCAACAATTTCCCACTCACCGTGATTTTTCCCAGCAATTCCCAAGTGACCATGACTTTGGCCAGCAATTCCCAAGCTCCAGCATGAATCTGAATGCAACTGCACCCGTGAACACTCCACCGGAAGACATCTTTCCGGTATTCACACCGGATAATGAACCGGTGCCTAATCCACATGTTGTTCAACAACAACCCGATCAACCGGTGGAAAACCAACCCATTTGGAGAGGGTTGACTGATGAAGAATTTGAAGAACAAAATATGCAAGAATTGTTACGTGTTGAAGCAGAGGAAGAAAGGGAAACAAGAGCTCGTGAGCAGCGAGCAAAAGCCAAAGAGGATCGTCGAAACCGGCGACCAGAATGGCGATGGGCAAATGGACTTCCACCTGTGCCATCGAGTGAGGACGATTCAAGTGCCTCCTATTCGAGTCAGGAGGGCTACGTGTCGGATGATTCGTTTTATTGAATCGTAGTTTAGTTTAATCGTAGTTTATGTTTAAGTATCTTAATTAGTTTGTATTTTTTTTTATTGCAATGTGTGTTTTTTTAGTTGTAATGTTTGTTTTTATTATTAATGAAGTTTATTTAGTTTATAGTTCATATATTTTAATTTAAGTAAAAAAAAAAAAAAAGTTGGCCGACGGCACAAGAAATTCTGGTGCCAACGGATACCCCTGAAATGTGGTGTCATGGTGTTTCTGGTGCCATGGAGCTTTTTTGCTGACGTGGCAGTACTTTTTGCCACGGCACCACTGTACCTAATGCTCTAACCAATTAGCTTAATTAGTCTCAAAGCCCACTTACTAATCTGTAACTAGCTATTACAAATGTAAAAGGTTCTTATCATTTAAATGACCATCAATTCCTAAATAATATTAATCCTAACAAGCTCCGTCATCCTTGGTGGGTTGACACTAAAGCATAATTTGATGGTTTGATTACGGATTTTTCTTTGGTGCTACGAGCCCCGCTAAACCGATTTAGCTGGGATGTTGCTTCCTATGGAGCTAGTCACTTTGTTACAGTTGATGAGCGTTTAATAGCCTTAGAGCAGGAATGTATAGCCCAAAGGAAGCATATTGAACCGCAGCTACGCTTGCTTAAAGAATACAATAATTCTTTGACGACAATGCAAAATGAGTTTAAATTAACTACTTACGTGAACCGTTGAATTTTTATATAAATTTTTTTAGAACGGTACCACACTTGAAATCCGACCCCGAGTTAAACCATCCAAACGAGAGGCCCCGAGTTAAACCCGGGTAAAACCCCTCCCCAAGCTCCAGAAGGAATTCAGGTTGCCAATTGAGCTAAGTCAGTTGGTTTGAAATTTAATATAATGATTAATTAGAAATTTAATATAATGATTAATTAATTATTGTTAATTGTTTTGTTAAGAAAATAAATGTAGGTGTTTTGAGAGATGATGCTAGCAGGATCGAAGTAAAAGATCTTCGCTAATGAACATTATGATTTTAGTGATTTTAGCAAATTTGCAAACATGTCGGTACGTTTACGATATTCTTTTTTTTACCATTTTTATTATTTTCCTACAAGAAACTGACAGTTAAAGCTCGTCCTTTAAAGGTGTCTGGTAGCATTGTTCATCCCAAAATATCGGGAACTTTAGTATGGCTGCAGTGTGTGGCATCAACCAATCTTCGTAAATGAATCTGCATAACAATAGGCCAAACATTAGAAGTATAAATGATAAACGCATAGCAAAGAGGGCACCCAAAGATTCACATAAAGATGTCAACCAGTACAGGTGACAAGATGGGCGAGTCAAGTAGCCTGGCTAGCAGGTTTTTATATTTGATCCGTTTGAGATAAAACAAAACCCAAACCGACTCATTTAAAGTAAATGGATCACAATATCTTAGATTAATAATAATGCACTATAATACAAGGATGGAAGTAACAACTTACACTTTTACTGGTGGACGAGATATAATAACCAGAACTTGCAAATCTTCTCTTTCATTTGTGTTCCAAACCTGCAGAAAAGACGTTAATGAACTCATACTTAGGAGACAAACTTATTTATGTGAAACATAAATAGGATGGAAATATGAAAATCAATGGTGCGAAATAAGATAAATGGTGATGATAAGTCAGTATATTTTGTTGTTTAATTTGCCAACGATTGAATAAATCAGTCGTTCCTGACATACGGTGGTGTCAACCTAATTGACTTACACTAAAATATCTATAAATTAATAGTATTAGGACCGGGATATTTTATTAATTTAACGAGATATTATTATATCGATAAATTAATAATTTATTAATTTAAAAAGGCTTTACGTAAAACTTTTAAATTTTCAAGTCCAATATGTACTAGTTATAATGTATACTAGTTAGAGATGAAAAAATAAATTAAAAATAAAAACAAGTTCCAATGTATACTACTTATAGATGAAAAATAAATTAGAAAAACAAGTTTCAATATGTACAAGTTAAAGTGTACACTAGTTAGTTATAAAAAATTAATTACAATGAATACTAATTAGAGATGAAAAATAAATTATCAAATGTATATTATGAACTATTTTAGTACTACCTCCGTCCCATAAAAACTGTCCAGTTTGACTTTTCAGAGTTAAACTGGTTCAACTTTGACCTTATCTATTTTTGTGAGTATTATATAATACTTTACGAAAAATATATGAATGGATTGAGTTTTAAGTTTGTTTTTCATTGGTATAATTTTTCATCAAGTATGATATAACACATAAAAAATATTTATGGTCAAAGTTGAACCAGTTTGACTCTGAAAAGTCAAACTGGACAGTTTTTATGGGACGGAGGGAGTAATTATTAATTTATAGTTTCGTTGGGATCGATATATATACAATGGGGTTTCAAAAAAAATATTATCTTATTATTTTATCGATTGGGGTCTAAATTTGTACTGGTCCCAAGTTGAGACTGGACAAATTATTAATTTTATCGAGATTATTAATTTATCAAGTATTAATTTATCGAGGTTTTACTGTAATATGAAAAAATTTAATTTATTAAGTTATATGAAAAGTTGTTTGTTTTTCACTTAATCAAAAGAAATTACATAAAATAAAAAGTGTCAAAAGTGAGGGTACCCATTAAGTTATCTGTTAATTAATACCGCTTAATGAAAAAATTAAACAAAAAGGCCATCCTAATCTCAGATTACCATCTAAGTACAGACGACAACTTCAACCCATTTGCGTGAAACTGGGTCAAATTGGGTTGTATGTTATTGATATGGGTAAAAAGTGTTACTCCATATTCAAATAATAGCTTTTGTTATCGTATTCGAATGTACCCTATGTTTTTACACTTAAATAATGAATCGACAAAAGAAAAAAAAAAAAAAAAAAAGTATACACTAATAAATCCAACCACAACCAACCCGTTTACACTCCCATCTTGCTTCGGATAATTGGATCAAGATTGATTTTATGCTAATAAGGCTATCAGGGATAAACGGCAGAATAACTATTCACACCCATACCAAAAATAAAAAGAAATGCAACATGTAAGCCTATGTATCAAGAGTGAGAAACAGAAAAATCATCTACCTGATGAACATCATCAACGGGGATATGAAATGTGCTATTTGAATAAATACGGAATTCTTCTGGCTTTCCAGGGGACTTTGAATGAGAATTTGAGGCAAGATAAAGAGTACCACCCCCTTTTATAACCACAAAAACTTCCTCACACGAGTGCCTGTGAATAGGTGTTCGTGCACCTGGCGCTAACGTTTCAAGCCAAATCTCAACCTATTCACAAATTATTTGAGTGAAAATATATAAACAATAAGATTCAAGACATGAAGCAAGTTAAATAGTTAATGGTGTACTACTACTATTCACGTCTTTCATCCCATGCATGAGTGAACGTGCAACCGTCATGTGAGATAGCCCAGGAATTCCATAGCTATCTTGAGGTAGCTTACTGATATCTCTCACTATCGGTAATCCTATATAACATGGTGATTACAAAAAAGTTATGTCCGAAAAACAGAACACAAGAGCAGCAAACATTAACGATATGACAATATGGGAAATACATTGATGATCATTGTATGTATTCTTCAAAGAAATTGCGCTAAAACCAAGCTTGCTCAGCTCGTGAGAAAATAATTAGCCTTAGATTACGCCTACCTACGTTCAACCCTTGGCCGCTTGTATACACTTAGTTCTTATTGGCTCGTATAACCTCATGAGTAAGCTCCAAAATTAATTGTTAAAGGCTCTAAAGAAATTTAAAGTGAACCTTTCATATATAGACTATAGTTACATATAAATTCCAACCAGAAGTTGCAATAATTATACTCTTAAGCTAAAAACACAGTCAGACTAAAACGAAATAGAAATAAAATTATGCCTGATACAGGCTCCATAGTTTGAGACTTGAGTGCGGCTTGATTAGCCCTGTGGAATTGCCTGATACAGGTTCCATAGTTTGTGACTTAAGTGTGGCTCGATTAGCCCTGCTGAACTGTCAAGTGTCAAGTAAGAACATCGTCATCATAACAGGCCTCAAACTCTAGTGGAATATCAATTGTGTTCGCTAAATTCTGGCTCACTTTAGGTTCAGACCAACTAAGAGGAGGTTTGGAAGTACATTTAAAATATTCATTTTGAGTGTTTGGCAAAAACAAATTATAATAACGATATTTTTCTTCAAAATTTATTGTGATTTTATTCGGTGCAAAGTGATTAAAAAAACTACTAATTATGTTTTTCAGCATCAGAATATTGATTACGCAGACAAAATCCCATTTCTAGTTGATCATGTTCTAGTCGCATAATCACTAAGAAAACACACATCCAAACATCCGCTAAGAACAAAATAACTTTTTATAAAACATAATTATTAAACAAACATATATAAAAACATGAAACATCAATACTATAACTAGAAAGATACCAAAAAACACCTAGAACATATCATATCAGAGCTCGATAATGGAGCTTTACACATATAGGAAGGTGTCTAGGAGTTGCAGATAATCAGCTTTAAATAGGCACTTCCGGAAAATAGTTTTGTTATTTTCTTGGTAACCATGGTTTCCGACTTTTGGCTCATGGGGCTTGAGTGCTTGACCCACCGCCACACATAGACTCAAGCTGGGTAAAGCCCACCCATTCGGAAATGTTGGCACCAAACAAGGTTGGCTATTGTGACAAAACACAACACCCGAAAAAGAAAGTGTTATGAAGTTTTGAATCTAATCCATTTATAATGTGTTTTACCTTAGAAACAATAGTAATATGTAATTTAGTTAAAATCAAAGAGGATAAGTAGTTTACGAAGAAAAAATAAGCAATCTCAAACACCCTTTAACTATTAACTGAAATGGAGCAGACCGTTCGTTGAACACTGAGCGGCAGTAAAGACAGTTATGAAGGGAAAGAATGCAAGAAGAAACACAAGTATTGTTAGTTCTCCCATCTAACTGCAATCTACAACCAACTGCCAGGCATGAAAAAAGCCAACCACATATCTATGGTGTCCTTTTTTAAACCACACAATATTTCAAGTGGAGCCCAACATTTTTAATACAATGTAGTAATGTACGATAAAAAGTCTACTTGTGAAAGCTGTGTAAGATCATGTTATATAGAGATTATCTGTCACTGTGTTTGTAAAAAGCCAAACTAAAAAAAAAAAAAAAAAAAAAAAAAAAAAAAAAAAAAAAAAAAAAAAAAATCAAAAACGCAATTTTTTTAACCAAACATTATTTCAAAAAAAATTACCACTTAATACAGGGTTTGTGATTAAGGTTAAATGCACCGAAATGAGATGTACCGACACTTTTTTTTCTTGTTATTCGACTTACTTTATTTTCAACTCTTTCAAGTTTCAATTGATATGTGATGTTGCACACCATTGCACGAAATGTTGCATACAATGATAAAAGTCAAAGTAGGTCGCATACATATCAAAAGTACGATGAAAGAAATATTGTCATGTTTATGCAACTAACCTTTCTAATGATATTTAACGCATTAGTTATTAATGAAGAACAGACAAAATTGACAAAGTGGTATTTACGGTCAACCCAACCTGGCCTGTGCCGAAATCTCGATTTGACCCAAATCCACTACCAAGTCAGCCTGACCCATCCAGTTTACGACATCTGGGTCTTGTGTATGTGTCTGATCAAATTATATAGTTGATACCTTCCGTAGTTAGTACAAATGATTTGCTGGCAAACCATCTGTTCTTCCTAAACTCGTAAGATGGTTCATGGATTATACATGACTGGTTATGAACATCAGAACATGTGTAATCTGGGAGTTATATTAAACTCTCTTATTGTGTTAGTTTCTGGGAGCTGTCTTAAGACTGCTCTATTTACAATACGCTCGGCGTCAAAGAAAAATATGCTTATTACTGATAAAGTCATAAGGCTTTAAAGACAACCGTTCACAAAGAATCTACAGATGTCACATAGCGTAGGAACTTCAGTTCAATCTCCAAGACTCGAATCTAGAAACAAGCAATCATTTTTATACGTTTTTACAAGAAAACTGCAACGTGTATTAGTACTAGACTACTAACCTTACAAGAGAACAATGTTATATCATGTTTTTTTGTCCCTACAAAAACACTGAAGGCTAAAGCTCATCTTTAACATCTGTCTGGTAGCACTGTTCATCCCAAAAATACGGGAACTTTAGAGTAGCTGCAGAGTGTGGCATTGACCAATCGTTGTACATGAATCTGCATAAATGTGTCAAGCATGTAATGGTATCAATATTAGAAATTGAGCAAAACGGCACCAAAATATACACATCAAGACATCAACCAGCAGAAGTGGCATGACAAGCGATTCTCGTAGCTTGGATTGGGTTTTTATATGACCCGTTCACCTATTAGCTATCAATTAATTTGACAAGCTAGAGATACCCAAAAAAAACAAAGCAAATTGACCCATTCATAAGTAAACGTGTGAAAATTGCCACTGCTGTTCAAAACAACTAAAGGGGTTGTGTTGTAGTTGACAATATCTGAGAGTTAGTAATTATGTACTGTAATAGAAGGATGGAAGCAACGTACATTTTTACTGGTGGACGAGATATAACAACCAGAACTTGCAGATCTTCTTTTTCATTTGTGTTCCAAAGCTGCAGAAAAGACAATAATCAATTCATACATAGCAGATAAATATTTCTATATGAAAAGCAAATCTAAAAGAAATATGACAATCAACGAAGTATCTGATATAAGATATGGTGATGAAAGATAATATGAGGCATTCTTTGATACTTTATTAGCAAAACCATTGAACAATACATCATTATACTCTTAAAAGTTTTTAATATCCCCCATGGTATACTTAAGTTTTAGCTTCCTGCTAAAGTGCTTCCAAAAAAACCCTCCTAGATTGCTTTATTGAAGAAAACAAAGAATCATATATTCAATACTAGTTTCTTAGTCAGATCCATGTCTTAATTAGTTCTAACTTTAAGTAATAAATGGACATAATAAACTGTCGGCAGATCATACCAACAACGTCAGATGTAACTCAATAACTCATATGGACCCATACCCAAAACCCAAACCACCAGCCCATTTTGTCACCTTTCTAAGTATCATAACTTGTTACTAACTAGCACAATTGGGCATATTGTATGTGGGCAATCTGTCTTAATGAGAATACAAGTTTAACATTTCTGAACTCTAGCAATTGATCTGAACACCAACAGTTGGATCAAGAACATCTCTGTCTATCTTTGGTAAGTAATTGATTCAGGAAATAAATGACACTCTAATTCAACTCGCACTCATACCCAAACATATAAGGAGAAAACAAAGTTAAGTTATGTATCAAGGTACCTGGTGAACATCATTAACGGGGATGTGAAATGTACTATTTGAAAAGATACGGAACTCTTCTGGCTTGCCAGGAGACTTCGCATGAGAATTTGAGGAAAGATAAAGAGTACCACTCCCTTTCAGGACTACAAAAACCTCCTCACTCGAGTGCCTATGAATAGGTGTGTGTGTTCCCGGTGCAAATGTTTGAAGCCATATCTCAACCTGCTCACACATTATTTGAGAAAATGGAATAAACACTGTAACTCAGCGTACAAAACAAAACAAATAGGAGGCAGAGTTAATGAGGGTTATTCCACCTCTTTGAGACCATGCATGAGTGAACCTGCAACGGTAATGTGAGATAGCCCAGGCCTGCCATAGTTATCTTGTGGTAATGCACTGATATCTCTCACTAGTGGTATTCCTAAATAACATCATGATAACATAGAAGTTATGTTCGAAAAATAGAAGACACAAAAAAGCACACATTACAAGCATGAGAACATGCCAAACGTTAATTATCTGCTCTGATCATTTAACATTCTATAAGAACTACATTTGGCCATAGCCAAGGTTTTTGGATCATGAGACAATATGTAATCTCAGTTACATTCACCTAAGTCACAACCCCTCTATTGGGGCGTTGGGCTCGTATTACTTTAGGCTCATACATACACCACATTATTTGGTGGAGGCTCTAAACAAGTTAATTTTTGAACCCTTCTTGAACTACCCGTTAGAATAGTGACTTAAACTCTAAGGGCGTTCGGTAAAGTTGGTATTTAGTTTTTGGTATGTTTCCTAATTTGAGTCAGTTTAAAATTTAGCAATTAGGTCATTGGTTTTTTATAAATAGGGCTCAATGACATTAGTTTTCTTTTTACTTTGGAATTACAATCTTGTACCTTTGAATTTGTTTGGCAATTGGAATATAGCTTCTGCTTCATTTGTCGATTTTGTTTATTTGTTTCGTCCTTTTAATTACTAACACTACCTTACTTATAAGTTGCAACTAAAATGCTCAAAAGCCAAATACAAAGTATATACAGTAACTCTTTAGTACACTTGTTGGTTTGACACTTAAGTAGGACTAATTTAGCTCCTCTAAGCCGTCTAGTCTGAACCATACTATGCTCAATCTTATGTCAGATATCAATCATGTTTGCTTGGTTCAGACTTGCACCTTATTAAACTTCCAACTAAAAGGATGTCTGGATGTGTGTTTAAGCTGTTTGATTCAAACGTTCCACAAAAACTAATTATGTTTAATCATGATATTATCACCATTTAGTGGGTTTGGGATTTTGTTTTGAGATATGTTTTCATTTCCGGTCAACTAACGGGTTTGTTCCATTTGTCACCATTTACTGTTTCATTTCCGTCATGTTATGCTGGTAAAAAGGTTATTCTAATTTCATCTTAAATAAGCACTTTGGAATAAAGCAGCTTCACCTACCTGCTTATTTTACCTCAAAACTTATTGTGTAGTTTAGGTGATACATATTATGCTTAAAAATATAGAGATAATCAGAAAATATAAGCAATCCCAACACCCTCCCTTAAAACGATCAAAACCTGATTATAAGCAATCCCACCCAACACCCCAAGAGCGTTTAGTGAGCGTTTTATCTTTTCTAAACGCTACTTTTCAAATACTACCTGAAGAAGCATTTATCTACATATACAATATAATGAGTGGTGACTAATTCATGTCTCAAAATGAATAGATTAGGCATAAAATTAATCACATGAATTAGTCATCCCAATAATTTTCCCTTTATAATACACTAGAAAGGTGCCCGCGCGATGCGGGGCGGATTGTTGGGGGTGAAGAGGAGGGAGGTGGGGTGGTGAAAAGTGGTTGTTGGGGTGGTTGTTGAGGTGGTTATAAATTGTTGGGGGTGGTTGTTGAAATGGTTATAAATTGTTGAGGGTGATTGTTAGAGGTAGTTATTTCCATAATTAGTAAGTAAAAGTCTGAATTTTTAAGCCTTTCTAATTATAGAATAGTCTCAAATACATTATATAGTAGTATAGATATATACGATGATTAAAATGTCCATTTATACAACAGCTTATATATAAAAGTGAAAATGAGTATATTTAATAACAAACCGTTAGTTGAACAGTGTGAAGAAGTGACGACCGGTGAAAATGCAAGCACAAACACGACAATTATTACGCTTAGCTCAGTCATTGCTCTATCTACTACCAGCCTCACTAATTTGTTTTTATATTTGATTCCACGTGTCGCTTTTTTTTTTTTTGTTGAGTTTCTGGATTCTACTTCTGTTGGGAAAAAATGAAGCTACAAGAAAGGTATCCTATGAATTCCCAAATAGTTTGTTTAATTTAATTAATAAGTAAAATAAAACAAGAAAGTCGATATGTCCGAGTGGTTAAGGAGACAGACTTGAAATCTGTTGGGCTTCGCCCGCGCAGGTTCGAACCCTTGAATTCTCTTAGTTGATGTAACTGGAGTGATTATTACAATTATATTAGAAACCAAACAACTAATTTACGTATTGTAATCAGATTACAATTACATCAAATTACATCAGATCACATCGAACCAAACGGGATCTTATAATTATGTGTTCCTTCTTTTTGAACATGATCGTAAGTTTGAGCTTAGTGCACTAGCCGCAAAAGCCACTCGCTCAAGCTACGTATTTCACAATCGTGAATTACTAGATTTCATGGGTTTTACGAGGTGGTCTGTAGAGTCTCGAGTTTTACCAGCCATGTAACCAATTGTGATTCATTAAGGTTTCCCTCGTAATCAAAGAAAAAAAAAAAAAACAATTTGATCTTGGTGTTACTGTTATAAAATGTAACTTGGAGTTAAATGTTCACCTTTTGCAAAAAAAATAAAATAAATAAACAATATGTCAAAGTTATTTCCTATTCTTATTAAAGAAACACTAGTTTTAGACTGCAAAATCTTCCATCTATAGTTAAGGAGCTTTCGAGACTGCTTTTTAAGTGAACTATCTATACTATCTATAATGGAAAAATGTCAAAATTGAAAAGTTGAGTCTTAAAGATTGAGTATTGAAAGTCAAATTAGAGAAAATTAATGTAATTAATACTCTAATTAAAATACCCCATTAATTAAAAGTACAATAATTTATTCACATTGTACAACCAATTAAAAACATATCTATCAAATTAAATACAACCAATTAAAACACAAACCGGGTTGACCCAGTAATTTGACCCGTTTTTTACCTAACCTAGCAAGTTGACCCGGTTTAAATCGACCTATTTTTCGACCGGAGCGGTTCAACCGGTTGAACTACCCGGGTCGAACCGGGTTTCAAAACATTATCCATTACTTAAAAGTATAATGATTTATTCACATTGTACAACCAATTAAAAACATATCTACCAAATTAAATGCAACTAATTAAAACACAAACCGGGTTGACTCGGGATGCTTCAAACCCGGCAGATTGACCCGTTTTCGACCCAACCTAGCAAGTTGAACCGGTTTAAATCGACCCATTTTTCGACCGGAACGGTTCAACCGGTTGAACCACCCGGATCGAACCGGGTTTCAAAACACTATCCTTTACTTAAAAGTAAAATGATTTATTCACATTGTACAACCAATTAATAAAAAGCATATCTACCAAATTAAATACAACCAATTAAAACACAAACCGGGTTGACCCCGGACGCTTCAAACCCGGCGGATTGACTCGGTTTAATTTGACCCGTTTTTCGACCCAACATAGCAAGTTGACCCGGTTTAAATCGACCTATTTTTCGACCGGAACGGTTCACCGGTTGAACCACCCAGGTCGAATCGGGTTTCAAAACATTATTTTTCGTTTATAACCTATAAACATTTTTTTATCAATAAACTATTTGTCGCAATAAAATCTCGTTACTATGCACGGGTACTCGTCTAATTTAAATAAACATAGATAAAACTTAACAAAAATAAAACTAAACTTTATTGTTTTAACTTAACTTATCTTTTTCCTAATAAAATAAAACCCCTAGTGGGGACTTTTTCATTTCAAAAAAATCAAATCATTCCTTATTAAGTAATAAATTTTTTATTTTATTTTTTATTTTAAAGATTTTTAATAAATAAAGCCATACATATTTCCTAATTTAACCAAAAAAATTGTAAATTCGTTTTAGGTGAAAAATTGAGTGAAAAGTTATATGTGTCAAAAGTATAAAAAAATAAAACTTTAAAAAGGTGGGGGTGAATCTACAATATCTTCAGGGGTTAAAACAAAAATTTTTAAAAACAAAACACAGCTCCTTTTAATCGATTCCACATAATCCATTCATCAATCATCAAAAATTCATAGATCGAAACAAATCACAAAACCCTCTTTACAGTTCTATCTCGCATCCGCACTTAAGCAACCATCCCACACCGCCACAATCCTCCATTACAAATTTAATCTTGTGTTCAGTTATATCATAACATTGATCCTATTCAACTTGTCTCTGTATGTGAAATCTGATTAGGTATGATACTGATGGATTTGTTATTAAAAGCCCTAATTCGACATATTCAGGATAAAATTTTTAAGATTTATGGTAAGCTAATTCACCTAAT
The DNA here is from genome assembly GCA_030686995.1 of Artemisia argyi. Classification (NCBI taxonomy): domain Eukaryota; kingdom Viridiplantae; phylum Streptophyta; class Magnoliopsida; order Asterales; family Asteraceae; genus Artemisia; species Artemisia argyi. Next base: position 54,243 of record JARVZY010003238.1, on the reverse strand, counting down.
TTTTATGATTTTATTTGAATTTTTATTAGATAGGTGACACATTATGTTCATATATCTTTGTTTTTTTAGTAGCATTGTTTATATTATATAATTGGGCACAATGATGATTTGTGTATGATCTAATCTGATTATCTGATTATTTGTTAGTATTATTTACAGTATTTGATATTCTGATTTTGAGCTAATTTTTAATTCAGGTTTTGCAGATGCTTTAGTTTTTGATAGTGTGTAAGATAGTTGGTTGAGAATGGAGGATAGAGGAGGTGATGAATCAACTAGGATTTAGGAGGATTTTGATAGAACCAACAACACTTATCGTACTTCTAATTCAGGTATAATCCACTTTTGTTTTCTCAAAACTCGATTTGATTTAAGATATTGTTCCACTTTAGACATGTTTGATTGTGTATATACATGGATGAAGATGCGATGGATTGTTTTGCTTACATCTCAATAATTAGTTTTCTAACATTCTAACTTTAAAAACTAAAAATTGATAATTTTGTTTTTTTGCTGAAACTCAATAAACAGATTATTGAAAGTCCATGCAGCAATTAGTTTAATTATACATCCGAAGATCCCTTTAATCGTTTGTTACACAGTAAACATTAAATACAGTGATACTGACACTGTCCTTATGGGATGCCAAGGTTATCTACTTATGTCACCATTATAAAATAGTTCATAAAACATACATGGTGTGTTATGTCATATTTTAACCATACTTATATGGTGTATATTGTCACACCCTCGCCGAAGGCGGAAACACGAGGTGTAACGAAATCGATATACATCACCAAAGAGAAATAAGACAATACCATAATTTACATTAAAGGAAAAGTACATCATTACAACATTGTTTAGCCGACATCGGCATTTTAAGACACAAAGTTTAGTTCCCAAAAGATAGCTTGAAATACATAATGCTTAGTGGTGACGTGTGAAAACTTCATTATGCAAGGACCATGAAGAAAACTTACTGACGATCACCTGAAATGCATGAGAGAAAACGGGTCAACTATGAAAATAGTTGGTGAGTATAAACGTTTTAAATAATAGGAAAACCATTTGAAAAAGTTCGCCAGGCAAAGGCATTGCAAATCCACTCAGTTCCAAGTTCCGCCATAAAAGACTTGTAACCTGTGTGTTTACAACCCACTGCCTAAAAGTTATGTGTCTAGTAGTCAAGCACAAGTGGTCAATATAGTTCACAATATGGAATCATAGTATATAATAAGTCAAGGCCGCTCCGAACAAGGGAGACTTTATAATGTTGCTCCGAACATGGGAGACTTGAAGTCACTCCACCACCTAGGCGAGATTTATTAGTCACTTCACCGACTTGGCAAAGATTTATTAGTCACTCCACCATGGCGAGATTTATTAAGGATGCTCTGAACATGAGAGACTTTATAACGTTGCTCCGAACAAGGGAGACTTTAAGTCTTAGAACGTACGGCACATTAAGTCTAAAAGTTCAAGTCAAAAGGTTCAAGAGTGCAAACAAGTTATAATGTCAAGACAAGTCAAAAAGTTCAGATAATAGTGTTCGTAAATAGTAAACAAGTTTGTTTAAGTACGTTTTTGCTTACGAGCATAAATAGTGAAACAAGAGTCTTTTAAGTCCATATAAGAGTAAACAGTATTGTTCATGCATCCACCCCAAAACGATTAAAATAGTTAGAAAAGGAGGGTTCGTGAATACTCACCTGATATAAGCGATATGATAACAAAGGGTACGAACTGAAGTAAGACGCGCACTCTAACCGCAACCTAAATGAATGATATGATCTACTTTAGATCATGAAATGATGAAGGAATGTACATGCACATGTTTCCCTATACCACTCTTAACTTGTAAATACTAGTTATTGTCAATTAAAATACTTTCCATACTTAGGAAAAATAAGTCCAAATAGAGTTATAAAAACTTGTCGTAATATATCGTACAAAAATGTTAGTGTTATATTCCTTGTATCAAAACCTTAGAATGACGTCGTCATGTCGTATAAATATTCCCTCGGGTCGTACGTATTCGTTTGTTAAGAAAATAGTCATTAGTAACGTTGCTAGAAAATATACCATTTAGTACGTACGTTATTATTTTTATTTGTGACTATATATATATATATATATATATATATATATATATATATATATATATATATATATATATATATATATATATATAGTTTTGACAATGTTAAAACGGGTATAACTCGGTCGTTTTAGGCTCGTTTTCCTTGTTCTTTATGTCCACGGATTCGTCTTTGTGTATACTAGTATATTTTTGATAACTCGGCTCCTCTAGGTTACGTTTAATGCCTCTAATTACCCGTCGTATTCTGCCAAACAGCAAGCAGTTTTTCTAAGAAATAGTTTTCGTCGTTAAATTTGCAAAAATCATATCTCCTTCGTTATAAACTCGTTTTAATCCGTTCTTTCGCCTAAAGTTTCGTTTTTGAAAGTATTTTCTAAATCTTTGGTCAAAACTTAGCCATCATCTACTGATTTTCCCACGAAATTAAAATAGGGACAGTAGGTATATCAAAAGTTTCAAAAACCATTTTCAAGTCTCCAAACTAGTTCCATCATCCATCAAACCTCTTTCAAACACCACAAAACTAATCTAATCCTACCATACACCTTCTTAGGGTGTCATGGGTTCCTAATCACCAAAACCAAGTAGATCTAACAAAGATCTAACCAAAAATCACTTCTAGGACTTGTATGATCAAAAGTTTACAAAAATAAAGTGGTATAAGTTAATGCATGTATGAGATCTTGCAAGAAACATGTATAAACATAGTAATAACTTTGTAAAAATTATGAAATGAGTTTAGTAAACTTACTTGTAAGATTAGTGAAGTTAAGATGATTAAAACCTAATAATCCTTGAGTTTTTATTTCAAAACTCTAACAAGGACACTATAAACACAAGATTTATACTTTGATCTTTGAAAAACTTTGGTCTTGCTTGTTCCTTCCTTCTTGGCCGTGGGTATCAAAGAGAGAAAAGGAGAGGAAGAACTTTTTGATAGGTGAAAGAAATGAGATAAAAATCTTGTAAGTATATATGTATTATTGGTTATAAGTATTATTATATTTGGTTAGTAATAGACATTTATGAACAAGGAGTGTATTTGTGGTTTTGTAATAAAAGTGGCAAGGGGGGGGGGGGGGGGGGGGGCGGCAAAGTCAGGGGGGGGGGGTTTGTGTAAGACTTTTGTGATTAAATGTATTATTGTTATGTATTTGTGTAGTTTTAAAATGTACCGGGTACCGGGTTAACTAAAAATAAATTTTAACGGAGTTAACCGGGTCATAATAAAGTTATAAAAATTATAAAAATAGGTTGGATAAAATTATTGAGTGTTTAGATAATTATAGTTTAATTTCTACGAAAACCGTCGAAGTTTTAGTAACTTAAGTTAATAATTAAAATAAATATCCAAAATACCGGGTAAATTAATATTATATTTTTTTTTTATATTATAAAAATGAATATAAAAATATATTGGGATCATAGTCGGGAGTGTTGGACGTGTTAGTCACATTATTGATCGTTTGTTAACGTTTATTTAGAAATCGTTATACGTAAAACGTTAAATATACTAAATATATATATTTGAAAATCCTAAGAGTGGTATAACATGTAAATGACCTAATGATGATATGCCGACAATTTCTAGTCCGTATGAGAGGTCCTTACTGATAATGCACGTGAATAGTGTAATATTCAAAGTTTGGGATTAAACGTAGACGTGGAAAATATCGGGTTGTTACATATATAATATCTATGCAAATAATAGATTAGCTATTTATTTTTGGTATTCTGAAACAGGTTCTTTCAAGCGAGTTCTTAACTGTCATTGTAGCATCCGAGTAGTTATACATTACTTTAGTGCAATCTTTTAAAGGGTTAGGTTGCAAATTTTCTCGACATTATGGATGCTGCAATGGAGGATTCTGCAAATGATATGGAGATAAGAAGTCAAGACGATGATACGTCTGCCTATAACAGCACCTACAACGGCACAGTCTCTTCTCCAATCCAGTTCTCATATTACGAGAACTTGAGCAAAACTCTAACTCATGAACCATAATTCAAAAAGAAGACCAGGAGAAAGATGATTACAATGCCCGTACTGAATTCTGCAAATGATATTGATATACATAGTCAACAAGATGATATGTCTACCTACAACGGCGCTTACAATAGCACATACTCTTCTCAAACCTGACTCTCAGTTACGGAGAACACAAGGAAAAATCCCGGCTTTGAACCAGATATTCAGAAGGGTAATTATGACGCGACACTCAATGCTGCAACTGATATCGAGATATGAGGTCAGGTAGAGGACGTGTCTAACGATGATGACACAACCTCTTCTCAGGTTCATCTCTCAAATATTAAGAACCTGATTAATAATCTTACTGCTGAACCAAAGATTCAAAAGGGAGACAAGGAGAAGTGTAATTTAGTAAATGATGGTATTGATATTGAGGTTGAGGTGAGATGTCGGGAGGAGGCTAATAATACTGCTAACAATTCATCTTCTCCAGTTCGGCTTTCAAACTCTGAGATTTTGATCATTGCTCTTATCGGTGAGCCAAAGATTCAAAAAGGAAACCAGGAGAAGGCTAATTCAGTAGATGATATTACTAATATTGAGGTTGAGGTATTGATTTCCATTCTTTACACTTTATTTCATGTAAAGATGCTCCAAAGGTACAATTATTATTACTATATTTCTTTTGTTTGATTAATCTTAGATTTTTTTGTTTGTTTAGTAATAGTAAAGCATTGCACATCTTCCTAATTTAAAATGAACCTGGTATTCTAATGACTAACTTATCATTTATGAAGGAACGGACATTATAATCTTAGGTTGCATTGACTTTTAATCATATTGGAATGAGCTATATATCAATTCATATTTGTAAATTTATAACTTAAAAAAATTACAAAAAAAAAAAAAAAAAAAAAAAAAAGAAAAGAAAAAGAAGAAGAAAAAGTATAGATCAACGTTTTGATAGTATATATTAATCAAAGCATAACTAATTGAAATTCCTTCATATAATAATTTCTGTCATACGCTATAAAACTAGAGGTGCCAATTTCGATCTACTTATATATGAATGGGTTTGGCTGTGTTTTATCTATAGATGGGTCATATCAAAAAACTTGATTTCAAACTTATTATAAATGAGAGAATCCACCGGACGAAAATAATGTGGATAGAAGATATATGATGCAATATGTTTAAACAAATGCTACTGGAAAGCAAAAATGCTACTTTTAAACAACAAATTTATATGCTAAGTAGCCATATGAAAGTTTAGTGTAAAAAATGTTAGATTGTTAACCTTATAAAAAAATGTTGCAATGTTCCTGATATCATCATTTTAATGTGATAATCAATTGACAATTCGCATTGGTAAGCTAATAATTTGAAATGATAACCATTTATGTTTGCAAGTCATTATTACTTTGTTACAACTCATTATTCATTTGTCATATGATTCTCCATTCACATATGCATTTATACATAGTTTGTGATTGGTTTTGCTGTCATTTTTCTATTTAGGAGTGTTTGGGATTCGCTTTTAAGTTAAGTTTTTGCTCACTTTTTAAATTTATGGGTGTTTACATTCATGTCTATGTTTTTATGTTTTTTAGTTTCTTATATTATGACTTTTAATAGTTGCTCTTGCATCATCTTATATATTGAATCAATTATAGTTAATAGTCACGGTTAAAAAAGTGATCAATTATATCTATGGTAGTAACTTTATAAAATTGGGACAATGGTGTTTTTAGTACCGGAAAAAAAAATATTTTCCAAAGGTGAAATTTGTGAGATATAAAAAAAGAACGCAAAGCAATCCACATGACCATGTGTTCACCCTGCAAAAATATTTAAAACAAGTAATATTCCTGTTTTTTAACAAGAAACTATGGCCACTTATTATCCTGTTTAATCATTTGTGTAACATATCTTTGTTTAGCTGTATTATATCCTATTATACCATTGGGCTTAGGGACACAAAAAAATGACCAGTTTGGTACGTTATGAATGTGCGCAAGAAAGCAATCGACATAAAAGTGGTGATTATCTTACAACCGGTTATTGTGGGGGCAGGGTTGTATTATTTAAGATACATATACGAATGAGATCACTAAGCCATAATATATACTCGGTTTATTGAGATTTTATATCGAAGATAAGTGCTTTTTCATTTTGTACAGCTGGTTTCTATGTTGCCTTAAGTTTCTTATGTTAATTGCATATTTTGAATTTGATTCATTGTGTAGCATGGTGAAAGTAGAAGGGATTTAGAGAAGACTAATTATGTAGAAAATAGGCATCGGGAGTTCCGCTATAAAACCGAGTTCCATGGCTATGAACTTGAGGTTTCTTTGAAATTTCCATTTGCCATTTCTTTCATGTTGTTTATATTTTGGTAGATGGGCAATATTTTTTTACTTTAAAACTTATCATCACCTAAGAAAATAACTTGAATTTGGGCATGTTATGGTTTTGATCATTCTATTGGTCTTCACTCTTCATGTTTGCTTGTCAAGTATTTTGTATATTTGTTCAATATAATGGGATTTTTTTATTATGAGTTTGAATAAGTAATTTTACTTAATTTCTATTTTGTTTCTCTAAATTTTTTCGTATGAACATATCCCAACAATATTTTTATTTTTTTTAACGAACGATATTGTGGATCAATATAATGTCATGGGTTCTTCTTGCTAGGATCAATATCATGTTTATTTTTGGTTTTGCCATTTTTGTTGGACATTGCTTGTGGTGGATCAGATTCACAAATTACTCGAGCAGGAGTCTCTGTAGCAAGAAAAAGATGAGTTCATCAGTTCATGCATAGGTCAATGCACATTTGTTATATCCAAAAAATGGTATTTGATTAAAGTGTGTCCATGTCGGTTTATGCTTCGATATGTTTTGACAAGATTTTGATAATTGAAGTTGGTTTCTTTGATTCACAGTAGCAGTGACAATGAGAAATACCGTGGCGATTGTGATTTAATAGTAATAAAAATAGCTTAGTCAAAAAGACGACGGGTTTCAGTAATAGATTAAAGGAAGCGCAGTGCGGTGGTGATAGCATTAGCAGTATTTTAAATCGAAGGACATTGTGCACAGTACAGGACCGGTACCATGATTCGAGCAAAAGCAAAATTCGGGAACACTAATATGGTACCGGTATCAAACCATGATAGAATCTAGATATGGTAAAAATGGAACTGTCAGGTTGGGTTGGGTGTCGGGTCAGACATGTAGTATACGCCGCAGGCTGAAATGGGTCGGTTTGCACCACTTGTCTCTTAAATGTTTATAATCTTATACATATAGATAATGTGTCATTTATTGAAAATTAATTTGGACTAACCAAAACTTTTGCCAGCTTTTGACCGTTTCTTTTCTGGCTAATATTTGTTAGTTTTGCCCATTAGAGATGAAACAACCCAATCAAACCATTAACAAGTACATGGGAGGAAATTTTCATTGTTAGGGCCCATGATAAGTTATAAGACCGCCATGAATTTGAGTGATTGGGTTCGGTTGCAAGTTACCATTCTATATGAGTAAATGAAAGCAAAGTCTATAGGAAAAAAATGGTTTTAGGTGTGAACACCTGTAATTGGTGCAACAATTTTGATTCAGCGTGATAAGTTTGAAATTTTGATATTCTTATATTGGTTTGATAACAGGTGCCAACCGGTTTCAAATGTGGTATCAATTACCAGCCACCAACAGTCGTACGAGGGGTAGATCTTGCAAAGGTTCAACGAGCGGTTTGCATGATCAACAACACAGTATTGACCACAAGTTTGATCTTATGTATGCAATGAGGGCCGCCGTTCAATGGTACGTTGGTGAAGGCATGGAGAAAGGTGAGTTTTCAGAAGCTCGTGAAGATCTTGCGCCTTTGGAAAAAGATTATGAGGAGGTTGGTGCTGAAGGTGCAGAGGATGACGGCGAGGATGAGTACTGAAGTGGTTACTCCTTTGGGACTATAGAGAGGAGTTTTGTGGAGTAATCTTTGGTTACCTTTCAATGTCTCTCTTTTATGACAAACTACATTTGCTTATATTCTATATGTAGGACTATATACCAAATGATTTTCAAGTATATGAATTCTAGCAGGTCTTTATATAATCATTATGGTTGGTTTGAATTAGATCATGGGTTTGGACCAACTTTCTGAATCAATATGTGTGATTACTATATTAGTTTATTTTCCTCTGGATGGTCTATTTCTTTGGAACTTTTAGTTAGTTTATCTTATGTGTTAAATTTGCTTTTTTGATTTGTAGAAGATCCAAACTCAAGGGCATTTATGTTTCATCTCCCAAGAATACATGATTTTCTATGGCTTGCTGACTAAAGGTGTGTATCTGATATCACACTCTTGGTGGGTCGGATGGCTTTGAGTAATGGCTCAAAATTGGCAACTTTTTGTGTTGATTAGGACAGGTCGGCTCATGTTCTGTGAACCAAACATATGATTAGAAAAGTTAAAAAATACGCTTTGGAAAACTGTAGACCTCTTTGACCCGTTCAATCAATTTGATCCATTATTTGTATGAGTAATTAGTGCAGATATGAATAAAATAACTATATTTGTTTAGTAATAATCTAGGAGTAGAGTTCTTTTTAATTTCATGAAAGGATTACCGTCTATAATGACAGTCAAATATGGGATACCGAATACTCATTTCAAGAAGTTATTCTGCAAATCTTTAAATAGAATCTTGAAAAGGCTTATTGCTACTTCTTGCTGAAAAGGTCTTAGATAATTTCCATGGTGATTCCAATCGCTGGCATCATCACAGGTATTTGGACATTTTGGTTTGCACATAACAGATGGATTGTATCAGATTGTTATGTTGATGGGTTAAAAGTTTGTAATTCAAAGATATTTAATATTTAATCAACTAGGCTAGCTCAGTTGGTCACCAAGTGTAATCTTGGGGAGGTATCCTTGGAGAGGTCTCAGGTTCGAGTCTCACCATGAATCTTCAGGTGCCCAAAAAAATAAAAGCAGGAGTGGGGTTTATCTCCTAAGGAGAAAAGTTCGATGCTTGCATACTGCCCAATTGGATGTCACTGTGGGCTCGAATCACTAACTACTAACTCGCCGTTCAAAAAAAAAAAAAAAAAAAGATATTTAATATTTTCTATTTTGTGGCTTGAATGTTACTCCGTATTTTCTATATATGGGTACTAACAGAAGGTGTTGTCAATAGATATACCTCTCTTTAGCATACATGTCATCTTAGTTTTATTGATCTAGCATACATGTCATCTCACTTTTATTGATCTAGACATTGATTTTAATTTTTTGCTGTGATCTAGGACTATATAATGGTTTGAACTAGAAAAAACCTGCACTTAGTAGATGTTAATCCATTAGTTGTAATAATTGATAAGTAGCCTATGTTATACGGTTCAACTGCATGGCCCATGGTGATGGTGATTTCATTTTAAACAATTCATAGTTGTTAGTCATAATTTTAGGAGAATAAAATATTATAAATTTAGCAATTAAGCTGAACCGGATTTGTGACCAAAATATGTGATGATTTGGATATTTTATACTAGCTGTTAGACATGATGATCCTCCAAAAGAACAAAATATTCTTGAACAATAAGAACAATGCTTTTTATCTTACTCCATACTATGTGACATATACTTACCTATTATTGTAGTACGGTGTCTTTGAGTAGTTTAAATTAATTTTGCTTCTTTTAAAGGCCCATAACTAACGATATTATTGCATATTATTTCCGAGTAGTGCAAATGGAAGATGAATTTGGCCTTTGAAAGATTGAACATGAAGTACTTATTGCGTTTCTCGAGAACATTCAGGTTGATAACGCTTTGGATACTTACTGGGTTCATCACCGTTGCCCAACGCTTATTGACCCAAATCATCGAAGATGGAGACAAAGGATGTGGGAAAGAAGTGGATTTATAAGTGGACACGTTGAGGCAAAATTGCTTATAGACGATAACAATGAATAACCCACAAAGTCAGTGTCTTTCTGTGTGCAACTTAAAGTTATATGTACTACTTTTATTGTTGTAGTGTGTTATCAATTATACATGGTTGGCTTGCGATATTATTTGCTTTATAGTATGTATTAAAAATACGTTATTCAAGTAAAGTGGCATTAAACTTATTCAAGTCTAAGTCAAGAAAGTCAACATTTTGGTTTTTTAGTATATAAAATACATTATTCAAGAATGTTAAAAAAATCTCATGCATTTACCGGCATTATAACCACACATAATCGAGTTCTCTTCATCGTATAATACAAAATTAAAAACCAAAATAAAACAAAACAAATATTAAATTATTTGTTTTTTAATTAAAAAAAATACATTATTCAAAAAATTAGAAAAAACCCCGCGCGTGCGCGGGTATTATAACTAGTACTAACTACAAACATATGGGTATTGCAATATCATACGTTTACTTCATGAGTCAATAGGCTTGATTGTTTGTGATCAAATAGATTTAATAGATTATATAGCAACAAATTTATGTGCAACTAGAGTTATTTAGGTTTCTTTATCTATATTATTAAGTTTTCAGAATTGATCGCATTTCATATTGCTACTTGATGTTTTATACTAGCATATTAGGCTCAGTGTTCTAAAAGGCGCGCCAAGGCGCCGCCAAGGCGCGAGGCGTGGCCTCGGCGCCACGAAATAGACCATGGCGGCTGCTCTAGGCGTGGCGTGGGAAAAGGCGTGTCAAGGCGTGAAAAGGCGCGCCTTTTGGTAAGGCGTGGCGCGCCTTTTTGAAACAGTTTTGGTTTTTTTTGTTTTTTTTTAATTATTATTATTTTTTTAATAACTATTTGAACGATCATTTGAAATTTGGGCTATTTGTTATTTGGGTCTGATAATTATATAATAAGTAGTAGTTAAATGTCTAATATAGTAGTCCAAATGTATATGAAATATGATATTATAACATAAATGATAAATATATAAATATTTTTTCGCCGCCTTAGTCACGCCGCAAAAAACGCCATGGCGCGTAAGGCTTGAGGCGTGGCCTTGCCGCCACGCCACGCCTCACGCCATTTATAACATTGATTAGGCTAGTAGTAATGGAGGGTTGACCCCTTGGTCGGTCGCACTATGAAACGCGTCCCTCCCCTTTACGAGACCCCCATCAAACACGTCCACCCCCTTTGTTTGCATAATTCGGTCGGGCAGTCTGCCAAATGGTTTGTGTGTGGGTAGATTTTTTAATTGATTTTTGTATGTTTTTTTGGTGATCGCGATCGTCTTATTACGGACATTTGATCATGCAGTTGGTTTTAAAGAGAAAAAAAAAATGAATTTACGCTAAAATGACAGAGGTGACGACGGTCGCCTGCGATCACTATTAGTACTAGCCTTAGCATTCATATCCATTTGTGTTTGGGAACATACATAGTTAATGAGGATATTGTAGGTACCATTTGTAGATATTGTGGTCCGTTTGGATGAAGAGTGATGGGCCATTGACTGCTCGCTAGCCCATCTTTGGCTCTGTTTACACTTTACAGGCTTGCAAATTTGCAATGTCTAACACTATAATAAAATACGAAACAAAATTTATGATTCTCTTAAACAGAACTTTCAAAGCTGTACCTTTCAATGTTCCCATTTTAGTTACTTTAAGGTAGTTATTATCACTCGCCTTGTCTTCAAAAAATCATCTCAAGATGGCATTATAGGCCGAAGGTCTCAGAAAGATATGTTAGTCAATCATAAACCCTGTATGTATTATGTTTTATAAATTAACTATCTGTAATGCACATGATCTAAAATCCTAGTGAACCTTAAGCTCACAAACCGGGCTTCGGCTTACTAATATATCATCTAATACTCCCTGCAATCCGAGCAACGAAATCGTGAAAACTCTTTATTGATGAAGACATCCGACAGCAAGCGGATACAAATTTTCAAACAGCAGCAACAAAAGCACAGACATGCAACAAAAGTACAAAAAGTCATATATGTCTCAACCTATATTAAACACAACTCCAAAGACAATGGTTAACTAATCATATTTTTGTTAGCATTAAAAGAACTCGAATACGAAACAGAAGGATCGAACAACTTAGGGGCAACCGCTAAATAATCTAATGACGACTACATATAACCATATGATATAACTATATCGTGTGTACATATTAAACACGTCTTCATTTTTAGCCCACGACGTCATATACCCCAATCGTCATATGTGTTGTTTTTGTCAACAAAAAAGTAAGCGAAGAAATTAATTTCTAAGGTCTATATTCGTTGATAATAAAAGTGTCCAAATTATTTTCTAAAATTATTAAATTTAGTTAATGATTAAAGTAGAGAAGAAAATAATTGAGTTTTGATACTGACAGACGATACCATATTATTTTGTGTCCAGAATCTTGACTCTTGTTTTTCAACTCTTATGTTTTCTCATGATTTCCTTTCTTTTTATTTCACATGTTAATTTTTCTTATACGAAAAATAACTTATGGTTTTGTATATAGTTTAAGGTAGCTTTTAAGGGTACTCACATTAAAGCGACCCAATCATTTTTTTTTTCTTGTTACGTCAGTTTTCTCTCTCCAACAACCTGCAGGTGATTGGATGCTCCAGTAAGGGAGATCAAGTTCAATTTTTTTTTTTTTTTTTCTTTTAACATTTTAAATTACAAACTTAATAATTAAAACATTAATCTTTTATATAATAAAACAAAACCCGAAGTGTGGACTTTTCCATTTCAAAAAAACTAAACCATACATTATTTAGTAATATATTATTTTAAAAAAAAGATTATTTTCTTATTAGGTAACATTTTATATTTATCCATAACATAAGTAGAAGATAAATACAAAAAATATAAATAAGATGCAATTAACAATAGAAATAAATTTTTAAATAATTATATTTAATAATAAAAAACTATAATTAAAAATTATAAATAAAAAAAAACAAAGATTAAATTATTTATTTTTTAATAAATAAAAATATATAATTCAAAAATTTTTTAAAAAAAAACCCGCGCGTGCGCGAACATTATAACTAGTTTCATTAATAAAAATAAAACAAAACATCGGTAACTTTGAATCAAAAAGCAAAGAAAATGAGAAATCCCATTCGGTTGGCCACACGACCCAAATAGTTTTTTTTCCTCCTTCGACCGAGTGTCCACAACAACAAGGATGACCGAATGTGACCTACACGATCGAGTCGGTTGTGTTCCTTACTGTCAATAGCCTAAGCGAAGCTTTTCACGTTTTCTAAGAACAACAATAACAAACATGCTACTTTTTATTTACAAGAAACTTTTTCTTCTTTTTTTTTTAAATAATTTTTTTTTATAGAATTGTAAGAAACGTTTCAAATATGCATGGTTTACGTTTCTAAGTCCAATGATAAAAGATATATTAACTTATACTAAATGGAACATAAAAAGATTATCTAGATAGTTTTAAAATATTAAGGATAAAAAGTTGTTTCCTTTTTCTTCTGTTTTGCATGTTGTACGTATTCATAACTTTACTCAGAGAGAAAAGGGACTTTTGTATATAAAAAATAATATTTTGTATAAAGGTAAAAGGATATTATGATAATATGATTGGTTATATTTACCTTTTAGTTGGCAACTTTGTTACAGTAGAAAATATACAAAAGCGTGTGAAGAAAATCATTAACCATGCCACTCTATTTTACACCAGACCAGACACACATGTTATTGATTGTTATCATGTTATTAAATCAAAGACGAATTGCAAATGATTGTTTAGGTAATGGTTAAGCAAGATAAAGATCTATTAGTTTATGCATATGACATATCAGGCTACCCGCCAATCCCTCCAATTTTCTCTGTCACGTCAGTTTTCTCTCTTCAGCGATTTGCAGGCGATTGGGTGCCCCAGTAAGGGCGACCATGTTCAAAACGTTAACATGAATCAAAAAGGCAAACAAAATGGAAATGTGAATCGATCGGCTGGGTGACCAAGTTCCTTTTTTTGCGTCTGGCGATTGAATCACCACATAAGGCCGATTGACTAGGAATTGATCGCCCAAGTCGATCGCGACCCCCTTCTGTGAGTAGCCTCGTATTAGGGTATAATCCAACATCGCCGACCCGAATATCCTACTCGAACTAGTTCGCGACAGTTAAATACTTAAGAAAAAACTCAAACATTAAACATTTCACACGAATATGACTACAAAAGTCAACAAAAGTTTTTAATTTATTTTATTACTCCTAACTTTTTACCAAGAATAGTAGAATAAACCATAGATAGAGTACCGGTGGATAATGCATTGGAGAGGCATACGCCGTATTTTAGGTTACGTAGCTTCCCATGCAAGAATCCTTTGTTTTTTGTTGTTAAAAAAAAATAATCTTGACTTTGAATTTACAAGTTCTTGTTTCATTTAAGATAAGAAATAGTAACACCAAAGTTTTATATAGCTTAATCAAGTGAGATTCAATTGAATTTGTCTTCATATTCAATTCATGGCGTGTCAATCATTATACTATGTATGAGATAATAAGATATCTCTCTAAGATGTTTTATAAAATAATAGTTGTTCAACAGTGCATTATAAAATATATATTTCGTACATTACGTAATTATTTATGTTAGTTATCATGTTTAACTCATAGAAGGGCCGTCAACAAAGAAAGAACTCCATTTTTCATTATAAAATATAATGAAAATGCGTACTTGTTTACAAAAGAAGTTATATTGACAAGTATGTATGATCAGAAATCTAAAACAACTTTCAATAAACATATTGAAGTAGTGATCGACAAACATGCATTAGTCTTGTAATGTTGTGAAAGAACACATAAATATATGGCAAATTGCATAATATGAAATTCGAATTTTCAACATGTTTTAGTTCATATATATGTACTTGTGTTGTTTTTCTCAAAACAACTCAAAATATATATATTCAAATAATAAACTAGTAGATCTTGAGTTGAGAAATTTATACAACATGAGATTGCAAAAAATGATAGTTTCTTGTAACAATTCATCGTCATTCATCGCAAGCTATGATAGTTATGTATAGTTAGGTGCATTAGGTGCTCGTCACATATAAGAGACACAGACACGAGATTAAGGTTCACCCTTGATCTTCATATTTGAGTGGTGAGTCCTAGAGGGTGTTTGGATTAGCTTATTTTATGGGCTTAACAGCTTATTGAAATTTGGAAAAGCTGATAAGCTCACTTTTATGGGCTTAATTATGATAGGTTAAGCCCATGGCTTAAGCCATGAGCTTATATTTTTTTGCTCATTAGCTCAAAAAGGTAAGCTTATCAGCTTTTTTAGATTTCAATAAGCTAATAAGCCCATAAAATAAGCTAATCCAAACACCCCCTAGATCGCTATATTAACATCTTGGAGACATAACGATAGAGGCCACAAGAATTCGAGATACACTTTTAGAAGTAAGGGTGCGTTTGGTATGCTGCGAGGAATGACAATGGGTATGAGTTTGATAGTAGTGGTGGGTCCCTCAACTATGAAAGATCCATTCCCCCCTATAGAGTTGTATATGGAGTATGGAATATATTAGACTTTCATAGTGATAGTTGTGGGCCCAGCATTCTAAACAAACACAAACTATCACTTTCATAGTGATAGTTTGATTCCCATAAATGGAAACCAAACGCACCCTAAGTGTAGAAGGATGTATATATACAAATTAGAAGCACATTTGGGCTATATGCAATTGGCCCTACTATTTATTATTATTAGAAGTCAATTTTTTAGTTGATTTTACTATAAAGTCAATTATCCTTAATTTTATTTTAGGGATAATTTCATATCTCCCCTCTCAAAACATGAAAATTTCATATATACCTAAATCATGCTTTAAAAGCATTGTACATAATGCATTCAATGGTTGTATTATGGGTATATATGAAATTATTGATGAAAAGAGGGTGATATATAAAATTCTTTTTTTATTTGAAATAATTTCATATCTCCCCTCCCAAAACATGAAAATTTCACAGTGGTAGAAATTTTTTTCAAAGAAAGTTCCTAATAACATTAAATTGGAGATTAGAATTCCAACGTTGAATCAACTTGAATATTAAATGTAGTAGTTGGATTTCGCAATTTTCAATAATTTTGGTTTAGTTAATTAAAGGTATTAGTTAAATAAGTATACAATTTTCTAGGCTTCTTATTTCTTATTCTTGTGGGAGCAGTTGGCATCTTCTCTTTATTTAATATGCACAATATATTGTCCCAACTCAAAGACAACAAATCCAACCACCTTTTTGCCCATTCATTATTTAATATGCACAATATATTGTCCCAAATATGAATACCCATAATTTCTATCGCAAATAATAATATAAAGTTATAAACTACTTTCTAGTCCGAATACATATACATATAGACATATGGTTCTTTCTAGTTGTTATTATTATTATTATTATTATTATTATTATTATTATTATTATTATTATTATTATTATTTTCACACTTGAGATGGAAAAAAATTATTATGTGTTATGCTTAGCTCATCTTGTACAAAAAGAAAAAGAAATGCATGTTTCCAGGGACAGAACTTGAACTCATTTGTCGGAGGGGCCAAAATATAAAACACATACTTTAGGGGGGCCAAACTATAAAATGTTAATGTCTTTCATAACTAATGACTAACATTATATAGTAAATGGTACTTGAGAGTAAACTTTTTGGGGAGGCCACAACCCCCTTTGGTCTTAATGATGTTCCGTCCATGCATTTTTCCTTTTGTTATTAGCATTGTATTAGTTTTGTGACGGGACTAGGTTTTCTAACTTTGGTACGCAGGACATTTAGGGTTGCAAAAGAGCTAAACATTTGTTGAGTAGCTCTCGCTTACTTATTTGATCGTATTCTTATGTCACGCCTTAGAATGATATCTAGTTTAATCTGAACAAGAATGGCAGTTATCCGCCGCGTTGCGGGCAGGCCTTTTTTTTTGCCGAGATAGTTTTCTATAAATAAGGACGTTATAGTACGAACCCGAAAGTAGCACTTGAGTAATCGAATATAAAAGTTTAGTTGATTCATAAAAATCCCTTTACAGTATGTGTTACCTACTAAAAGAACACCCATCAACTCTAATAACAATCCAACGATTTTGCTTCATCTTCTGCTCAACCCGCCACTTATTCAGATCCTTTATACCAATATTGGACGCATTCTGCTTCAAACCATTTAGCTCCTCAGAAAGACAGGAATAGTCATTCAAGAAATGTTTTGAGGATATATTTTTTTTCTTGTACAGTTATGACCTTCCGCTTATCCTCAATCTTTGTTATGAGAATGCAAGAACCTTGGCGAAATATGTCTGGAAGGTTTTTGTAATTGATACCGAATTGGTGGAATAGAATCTCAGTTTTTGCTTGCTTTCCCTTGCCTTTTTCTGATTCCTAGAGACATAAAGGGAAATGTCATAATAGGTTTGAAACAAACCTTTTATTTTAAGAAAATTATGTCACTAAGCGTAAAAAGTGAAATCGTACACACCTCCAATATCTCGTGTGCTTCTTGTTCTTATTTTCCACTTTCAACCAACTTCCAAAAGCATGTATTGGTTTCACCTTCAATCAAGCCAGCAAAGTATTTAGAGGTGACAATTTCAGCGTAGTTATTCATAACTTATAAGTGGTTGTTTTTTGTTTGATATGACAGACACATACAACAAAATAAATAAATAAAGTAAAAAAAAAATTAAAAAAAAACAAAAAAAACAAAAAAAAAACAAAGTTCAAACCTGTTTTTTTACGGCGGCCGGCAAGACCAGCTATAAGTCATTGTAACTTTCTTGCTGATGCTCTTAACAAAGTTCTAGAAATGGTGAATCGGAAGTAGCTGAAAAGCAAAAAGGTGTTTGAAACATGTGACACACAGTGAACACAGCTGCAGCTTACACAGATTTAAAACCAAGTAAGAAAATAATTACCATTTTGAGAACTAAATTCAGGAAGCCTAAACTTCGTTTACGGAAATCAGAGAGAAAAATTCGGACCACTAACGTCAATGTCTTGTTGCTGGTATGCCTGCTGGCACGTCAACTGTTGTTGAAGACTGGCCCTGTGGATCACGTGCGTCTACAATGATTGGAAAACAGAAAGATTGGGAACACACCACCTGAGGTCGGCTAAAAATTTGAAAATGTATATGCATTAATATTGGAATGTACCTGCGGATATTATGTCGAACCTCCTTTTGCGAGCAGCATATGCACACTGGCCATTGACTGTAATTCCAAAGGTATTATCATCATATGATTAGACAGACGAAAGTTTGAGGCTATCTCATTTCAAACGGCTTATTTAAATCAGTGGGCTTGAGATTCATAAGGCCAACATTTTCTGGTTCCACAGCAACGGCTTTTCCTTTATCCATTGGCTTGCATAGCATATCTTGTTCAGCTTGAGATCCTTTTGCTACATCTGTTGGAGCAACGGTGTCTTTGCCTTTATCAGCCATCTGTCTGCAAAATGAACATCATGTTAGGAATGGTGTGCTCTTGTATTTTAAGCGGGCACACAAATCTATCAATATAAGCGTACGACTGTCTAATAGACCATGCATTTATATGTGCAAGGCTATTCAGATAAAGTGTATGTATAAGCCTATGTTGCTGATAAATTATTAAGTACTTACAGTGTGCATAATTCCGAAAACCTTCATGGTTGGAATATTTGTTTTGTTCCCTTGAAACGATGGGGTCACTTCCAGGTTTCATGGACAAATATTTGTTTTGTTCCCTTCAGGTTGCCTAAAAGAACGCTTCTTGGTAAACTAAAAATCTGCAACTAAATTTGAAATTTTCAACCCATATGTGGTTTATTATATAGCATTTTAAACTATGTGTTATAATCCAAATAAATGCAAGTAATACGAATACCTTGCTATATCCATGGAAACTTCAGCAATGTTATTGGCTTTACTGCAAAACTAACAAAACTCACCCAAATTCAGAAACCCATAAATAGACACAAATTTTCCACTTGATTAAGTTTGGTAGTCTTTATCGCATTAAGTTTGTAATTACCTTTGTACCTTGAATATGTTTATATGTTTTTAGAATTCGATTGTCGCATTGGAATGTTAAATGTGTCAATATTGACATATTGTACCTCAACCATCTCCTGCTGCCTTCTTTGAACTTCAATTTGCATTTGTACTGCGCCGCTTATCTGCAAGTTTCAGAACAACCGCCAGATCCACTCAGCAATATTTGCAATCAATGCCTACAACAATAGGTTATGAAATTAAGTCTTTAACATTGTAATGGCATGTACAAAATGGAAGAATGAACCCAGCTTAACATTGTTATTAGCACATAATTAAGATACAACTGTTAGCATGCCAACGAAAGACTGAATTGCATCAAAAATATCAACTAAATAATCGATTTTGAAAAATAGATCTATTTGATATCTTAATCTTATACAAACATAATTCTTATATACTATCATACTATATTAAAGTAACCATAGTGAGAAAAATTACTCTAACCTCAAACACTTGTTGAAACTCAACGAACCAAAGACATATCCATGTCAGAACCACAACTACACAATCAAATCATCACTTCATCACTGCTCACCGCCTTGTAGTTGCAGCCACATACCAAAACCAAAACCCCTCGAACCCCTTTACTGCCTGCAAATATATGATAGATTTACTAAAACCCATATGAATATCTAAACCCTATATTCATAATTAAGATAGAACTTAAATTAAACATACCAGTCGCAGCTTCTACATGAGTCCTAATGACAGCAACCCCCTCATAAATTGTACTGAAATCCTTATCCAAATTCCTACAGCCACAAACAAAAGGAAATCAATCTCAATAACTTTCAATATTTGAGCTTGAATACAAAGGCCAAATAATGAAACAGTAGCCTCGTTTTCACCTGTTCCGCATGTCGGCTGTAAGCAAAGCTGAACAGCGGCGAAAGTCGGGTGTTAGGTTTGTGATTATCAAATGAATCTTCATTGTCAAGGCTTTGATACTTTTGCATTATGTAAATATTTCTGGCCCCTACCAAAGTAAATATACAGAAGTTATTTCGAAATTGTCAGTTCAATAAAATAGTTTTAACATGAAAAAAATAGGCCATCCTCCGTGAGCAAAGATGTCATGATTTTATGATGTTTTCATGCTCCCTAAAAGCCACTTTCACATAATTGTTGCCATCTGTTAGCCTTGCTATTTTATAAAAGATAACGTCACACATAAAGAAATGGACTAGATATCATACAAATAGTACTTTAGGGACTATTATTGTAATATAGGCAAACTAGTAATGTTAGGAGCCTATAAATACCCCTCATGACTCTCCATGAGGGGTGTGGGAAAGTGTGTGTGGGTTGTTTCATTTATTCCTTTTTAATATAAACTCTTTTCTCCACCATTCTCTCTCAACTTTCTCTCTCTAGAACCATGATGTATTTCCATCAACCGCGACCTCCGGAACGTGTTTCTTGGTAATAACAAGTGGCCAGAGCTAACCGGGGGGCGAATCGTGGTGTTTTTGGGTGAAAAATCGTGTTTTTTAGTGTTTTTTCTCGAAAAATTACGTTTTTAGCGAGTTTGAAAAATTGTTACCGAGTTTGGAAATTTTTTTCCGAGTTTGAAAAATTGTTACCGAGTTTGGAAAATTTTTCCGAGTTTGAAAATTTCTTACCGAGTTAGAAAACAATTTTACCGAGTGATAAGTGCTCAAACACTCATCATTTTTTGTCTAATCTGAACTGCAAAACATATAAAAACACTCAGTAATGCATCAAAATACTGAAAATATTTCAAAATTGTGTTTTATATGTTTTAGATGCAAAATGAGCAAAAACAAATGAAAAACGCACAAAGTTTGCAAAATTGGCAGTTTCAGTCCCTCAACTTTTATAAAATTACAAAATTAGTCCCTGGATATTCAAAATATAGAAAATTATCACCAAAGGTCCTTTTACAATCATAAGTTGTCATATTTAGTCCTTTGGTGAAAAATTGGAAAAGTTTTGGAAATTTACAGTTTTGGTCCCTGGAGTTTCTGACTTTGACAGATTTGGTCCCTGGTGGGATATTTTTGGATGAAAAATTATTTTTAGTCCTTGGAAATTCAAAATATTCAATATTGGTCCTTGGATAAAAGATTTTCACAAAATGGCAAGTTTAACCCCTAAACTTTGGAATTTTGCATAAATGGTCCTCGGGGTTTGAAATTTGGAAAATTGTAACTTTAACCCTTCTATTTTCACATATGGCATAAATAATCCTTTTGACAACTTTGTTGAAATTACATTTTCAGCCCCCTAAAATTACAGGTTTACAACATTGGTCCTTGTGATTACATACTTACCAAATGGACCCTTTTATTTCAAATAAACCAAACAAACACCCCAACAACCCAAGGCCTGATCCATCCTAAACCCCTAAGCCCATCACACCCGGCCCAAACCTTCCCATTTTAATATTTCCCTCGTTTTGACCCTGGTCAACACCCACACCCCCAACACAGTCACTGTTCATCTCCCCCACTTCCCCATTTCCAGCAACCTGTCTCACCTCCCCCCTCCTCCTTTTCACCAAACCTTCACCTTTTCATTAATAACTTCACCTACACCCTCACCTTCCCCCTCCTCATTAATACTACACCTAATCCACTCAAACTGCCAAAACTCCCTCTTCCCGCCAAAACACTTCAAACGGCTAGGATTGATTCCAAGGATCCTACGGCCCCAAATCAAAGTGGGAAAGACTCTGAAACACACATGGGTCCATATAAATCAAGAAAAAGAGAAGAAGAAGAATTATTAGAATAGAGTAGTGTAGATTTAGTTTAATTTTTCAATGTCGAATTTGACTAGGACTTCAAATTAGATGTAATATTTTGTTAAAAACACTTGTAATCTCTTTTACTATGTATTTGAGCTTATTTCACTCAGTTTAATTCAAGTGTTCTGTTTTGAAATCTCAAGTTTGTATTTTAAATTTGAAATTTTAAATTTAAGTTATCCTGTCTCAGTTGCTATTTTGGTACATAAAAGCTTCCTGATTAGCCTTGGGAGCTATTAGAGATCATTGAAACTCAGTGTAGTTTGTATAGCAGAAAAATTAAAAAAAAAAGAAAAAAAATTAGAAAAGAAAAAAAAAAGAAAATAAAAAAAAAATCAAATCAAGAAGACAAAGCCTGTAGCAGTGGTGTTATGGAGTTCATTGGGTATTAGAACCCCAAGGGGGGTGTAGGTTATGGTTTGGTTACCCTGGTCTCCTATCTCAGTTGGAAGCTATTGTAAGCAACTTTTCATGTTTTGGTATTTATTGGTTATATAACTAAATTTCTGTTTGATTCAGTTCATATAGGTTTATCAGATGTTAAATGAAGTTAATAATGAAATTTCATAGTTTAGAGTGAAAGTTTGCTTCACAAAATCCATTTTCAGTCATTAAAGGGGTGTTTGGGTTAAGCCCTAGTCCCTGTGTTATTATTGTTGTCTGGTTGTTGTAAGGTTCTCAGTAGCATGTATCTTGTTTGCTTAGGTCTAGTAGGTCATAAAATACACAGGTCACCCATCATTTAGTCAAAATCCTAGTTAAATCCTTTTAACTGTCCACTGTTGAGGTTTTTGCCTCCAATATTCATCACTTTGGTTTAGAACTTAGTCATTTAGCTTATTTTAGACTCATTTCAGCTTAACACAACTTATATGTTCAGTAGGATTCATCAAAAGTTCATTTTAGTCAAAATCTCAAGTTTTCTTCAAAAGTCAAAGTTCATGTTTTCAGTTTTTTTTCAAACTTCAAGGATTTAATTTGATTTTTGTGATTACTTTTATGGGATGTGATTTGTTCCTATGTGAAGTCTACCAGCTCATGTTTTGAATCCTAGTATTCCTATATTTTTGCAAATTTTATGCTGGGCTCCACATTGACCCAAAGTGGTCTGCAGGGCTGAGCATTGCTCTGTCTCAGCAGATACACTACCACCATCACTTGGTGGTGGTTTTCTGATCAATCCAATGGGTCCCATGGCCCCAACCTTGTTCCTATCAACCCCCCTCTTAGTAGGGTTCCCCCTTTGACCATTGGTTTGACCTTAATCCTTGTGGGACCCATCTGAATCAGGCCATATAGCTTGTCCCATATCTGAGTTCACAGTTTGGTTTTGGATTAGCTTATCCAGCTTATCTAGCTTATTCAAGGTCTAAACTTGTTCCTTCCAGCTTATTTTTGTGCACTTAGCTTATTTACACCAGAAACATCCATAGTGGGCCCCACCTAAGCAGATTTGAGCTTTATTTCCACCTTGGTCAACAGAAGTCAATTGTTGACCAAATAAGCACCTCAAGTGCTTATTGTTGATTTTCATAAAAGTTGTTTTTGTAAAAGTTTTTTATTTTTAGTTGTAAAATAAGTTTGTAAAATAAAAATCAAGAAAAATCAATTTAATATTAAGTGATAGTTTCTATTTAATGTAATTTAATTTTAATTTTCATTTTTAAATTTTTATTAAGTACTTAGCTATTTTACATTTTTATTAAATTCCTCATATATTAAAGTATTTATAATAATTTTTTCAGATTTTTATTTTGTCATTAAGTATTTATTAGATTTAATCTTAGTTTTATTAATAATTAAGTAATAATTAGTTTTAAATAGCATAATTAGTTTTTATTAAGTGAAACCTAGTCTTTATATTTTTTATAGCTTTTATATGTTGTAAAACATTTTTAGAAATTTTATTAGAATTTTTACTGTTCATTTAGTATTTTTCTTAATTTAAAATAGTTTAATTATGTAATTAATAATTAATTAGTAATTAATTAATAGAAAATTCACAAAAAGACAAAAATACATATTTTTATTTTTAAAACTTGTTTTTAGTTACTTTATAATTTTAGAAATTTTATTTTCACTTTTCTTGTATTAAATTAATATTGTATTATATTTAAGTGTTTTAAATATTAATAATTAGTATTAATTAGTATTTAATTAATAATTAATAATTAATTAGTGTTAAAATTTATTTTCTTTTTTCTAAAAATTTTCTTTTATCTTATAGTTTGTAAAAAGGTTATTTTCACCCCCTGGGTGTTTTTAGATTTCAGTTTTTACGTTTTATTTTGTACGTTTACGTTTTATTTAAACGTAACGTACGCGTTTTTAGGTTTAAATCGTTTCTGGTTTTTCTAACTTTCTCGTCTTATTCATATAGCTTATTTATGCTATTTCATTGTACAAATCAGTAGTTTACTCAAACTCAAACCCCTTTCCATCCAGATTCACCCGATCACGAAACCGTTTGAATACAATCCACACCTCGTCGGGACATAACGACCCAGGGAAACACTATACTTCCACGGAGCATTGACTCTCAGCCTTTGACCTTTTTGACCATCCCTGGTCAGTTTAGGTTGACCGTTTGGAGCCAATCAATTTTTAGCGCCGCTGCCGGGGAGGTCGTGCGCGTTTTCTAAAAACGGTTTGCTGATTAGTGATTTTGGAACTCATCTCTTTGTATATTATCCATCCTTGTTCATATTTTTCCATAAAAACCCAAAAATATTTTTCCTTACCCTCTATCCGTTTGATTCTACCATCTTATACCCCTCTCATGTATAATTCTAAATGACATCTCTCGATGACGAATTCTTTGAGCAATGGGCCTTTGAGAGCAAAATTGAAAAACTTATGGCCTTGTCAAAAATATCGAGATGTCGTAGTGATTATGATGGACCTTCGATTCCTATTCCCTCTCGGGTGAGGGAAATGAATCAAGAAAGCAAGGTGACAAAGGACCCTGTACTTCCCTCTGACGACGGAAGTGCTAAATACGTCCAACCTTCGGTTGTCCAAGAATCTAAGCTCACAATTGCTCCTAAACCTTCAAGAATTGATCCTAACCTTTCACGGTTTACGGTCAAAAGTTTGTCAAGCATACGTGCTGAGCTTAGGGCACAGACTGAAAAGAACGACTTACCTAACCTTCACGTTTATCAAGAACCAAAACCCGAGACCATAACGGAAGTGGTGGAAATTGCTAGCTCTAAGAGCACACCACTTGTCCCACCTCCAGATTTTGTTCCTTGTGTCGGTTGTGGTGAGCCACTTTTCGGTTTTCCATGTCATTGGTGTACATGTGTGCAATGTGGTAATGATATTCAAAACGGGAGTTGTTTGTTTTGTGGGTCGAGTAATTCATTTGCTTGTGATCCTAATCAAAACTCATTCAACGACTCTTCAAATTTTTTCGATTACCCATCACATTCATACAAGCAAGAATCATATTACCCAAATTTCAATGATGCTTCGTATCAAAATACACCAAGCCAAACTCAACAGTTTTACTGTTGTGAGTACTGTGGAGGTCCTCACTTTAGCTCGGATTGTCAAACAAGGAATCCAATTCCTTGTAACAATTACGACTATTCGTTTTCAGACCCACCTCCACAGCACCAAATGATTCACACAACTCCTTCTGTTACTGACATTATAATAGAGGCTCTTGAGATATTGAAAAAACTTAAGGAGTTGGGTACCACAACACTTCATAATGCACCCAGTGTTTCTTGTGTAAATTGTGGGGGTCCTCATGATGATTATCAATGTCAACCTTCCGGTTTTGACAAATCCCCACCCCCGCAATTTTCATTTACTCTAAATTCACATGAGAAATACATGGCTAAAATATTGAGGGAAGAGCAGGTTGCTAAAATTGATTCCATAGATGCTTTTGAAAAAGCTGTGAGGGAATCATATGCAAAAAAAAAAGCAGCCAAATCTAGCTCTCAATTCCGTTTCATTCATGATGAGGATTCTATTCAAATGAAGGAATATTACAAAGATTCAGCCAGTTCATCAGTTGAGATTCCTTCCATGGAAGCACAGGGAGATAAGAGTATGCAAGAATTGCTAGCAGAAGAACACATGAAAAATATAAAATCTATGTGTGCTAGTCTTTCTTATCTCCCTCGGTCTGCTGTTATCACACCCGAAGTTCACACTCACTCTCTGATCATGGGGGATGAGCATCTTAGCACTGTTCCTAATAAGAAATCGGACGAATTAATAAAGTCTAGTGTTGAGGTCCTTGTCCCAATCCCGAGAGAGTCACAGGGGACTTTTGACCATATGTGTGATATTCCTCCTCCTCTATTTTTCCCATCTAATCATGATGAGATGTTCTCCGATTCTACTGATGACAATTCGTTATCTTGTGAGGACATCGTTTATATGGAAGAATTACCTTCTAAGCTAGTCAGCTTAGAAGAAGAGAATGACGAGATTGACACTGAAATCAAGGATGAAGCACTTCGTGCAACATTATTGAATGTCGATCTCCTCATTTCTAAAATCGAGGCTTTCAAAATGAAACCTATTTCATCTCCTATCCCCATAAAGGATAGTGACATTGTCTCCGATGATCCTATTCCGGAGTTTGAAGCCTTTACCTTTGATCATATGGGAGAGAAGATTAGTGACAGTACCACTTCTCATTCTCAAATTTCTCTCCCCGATTATGATTCATTCACCTTTGAGGAGTTCTCTGGTGAACTCACTCATATCATATCTCTACCGGAGTATGATAACTTCCACTTTGATCTAGACAAAGTTAATCTTTGTTTTCCGGAGGGAAATATTCTCAACCATGAGAATTTGATTGATATCAAAATCCCAACCCTCCCTCCCATAATTTGTCTAGATCATATGAGCTTTACTAGTGAGATTCATGATACACCAATCATGAATTCTCTTTCCGATGATGATGAATCAATCTTGATTGTCATCAAGATCTTTCTACCTTTCTTCACCTACATGGTGACTTCTCCTGTCCTTCATTCCTTCGGGAATGAAGACACTAAATTTGATCCCGGCATTTTCAGGTATCATTATCTTGAGCCGGATACTTATCTCATCGGTGTGAAACTTTCACATGCTTCAAATGTTTCTCCAAACATCTTGAATGAAAGTCCGATTGAGATTGTTTCTTCCACATCATGCTTATAGGGTTTTCACCCTAAGTGTGGGGGAGTCCCCCATGCTATGGTTATAAGAGTGAAAAACAAAATGGTGTTTTCCACGCTTAGCTTGTAATGTTGCCCTTTTACGTTCTAAATGTCGGCATAATAGCCGGGATTTTGAATATTGAGGACAATATTCATGCTAAGTGTGGGGGGGGGGGGGGGGTATTCGCTATTCTAGCGAATTTTATCACATTTTACTATATAATACCCCCGTTTTTAGCCAAAATTCAAAAAAAATTTCACTGGTGCTTCAAAATTTTTGTGGTAATCAGTCCGCCTTGTCTAACCGACAAAAGGGATTGGCTAGTCCAGGAGCAAACGGCTCTTGGTAAAGACATCTCAAATCCGTTTACGGCTTGCAATTTGCCAAAAATTGTATGGTTCCTCAACTCCCCAAAAACAAATGAGTTGGCTAGCCCACAAGATTATGGCTTGTGGTAAAGGCCGTGGAAAATCCATAATTGGTAATCAGCTCACCAAGATGTTGACTATTCCATCAATAGCTGGCTAGTCCAGAAGCAAACGGCTTTTGGTAAAGACCACTCAAATCCGTTGACAGCTGGTGGTTTGCTCAAAATCACACGGTTATCAGGTGTGCCACAGTTCTTACACCCGGCTACTCCAGAAGTGATGGCTTTTGGTAAAGAGTTTTTCAAATCCATCAAGTTTTCAAAACAGTATTGCTAGGGACTAGCAATAGTTTAGTGTGGGGGATTGATGAGTGCTCAAACACTCATCATTTTTGGTCTAATCTGAACTGCAAAACATACAAAAACACTCAGTAATGCATCAAAATACTGAAAATATTTCAAAATTGTGTTTTATATGTTTTAGATGCAAAATGAGCAAAAACAAATGAAAAACGCACAAAGTTTGCAAAATTGGCAGTTTCAGTCCCTCAACTTTCATAAAATTACAAAACTAGTCCCTGGATATTCAAAATATAGAAAATTATCACCAAAGGTCCTTTTACAATCATAAGTTGTCATATTTAGTCCTTTGGTGAAAAATTGGAAAAGTTTTGGAAATTTACAGTTTTGGTCCCTGGAGTTTCTGACTTTGACAGATTTGGTCCCTGGTGGGATATTTTTGGATGAAAAATCATTTTTAGTCCTTGGAAATTCAAAATATTCAATATTGGTCCTTGGATAAAAGATTTTCACAAAATGGCAAGTTTAACCCCTAAACTTTGGAATTTTGCATAAATGGTCCTCGGGGTTTGAAATTTGGAAAATTATAACTTTAACCCTTCTATTTTCACATATGGCATAAATAATCCTTTTGACAACTTTGTGAAAATTACATTTTCAGCCCCCTAAAATTACAGGTTTACCACATTGGTCCTTGTGATTACATACTTACCAAATGGACCCTTTTATTTCAAATAAACCAAACAAACACCCCAACAACCCAAGGCCTGATCCATCCTAAACCCCTAAGCCCATCACACCCGGCCCAAACCTTCCCATTTTAATATTTCCCTCGTTTTGACCCTGGTCAACACCCACACCCCCAACACAGTCACTGTTCATCTCCCCCACTTCCTCATTTCCGGCAACCTGTCTCACCTCCCCCTCCTCCTTTTCACCAAACCTTCACCTTTTCATTAATAACTTCACCTACACCCTCACCTTCCCCCCTCCTCATTAATACTACACCTAATCCACTCAAACTGCCAAAACTCCCTCTTCCCGCCAAAACACTTCAAACGGCTAGGATTGATTCCAAGGATCCTACGGCCCCAAATCAAAGTGGGAAAGACTCTGAAACACACATGGGTCCATATAAATCAAGAAAAAGAGAAGAAGAAGAATTATTAGAATAGAGTAGTGTAGATTTAGTTTAATTTTTCAATGTCGAATTTAACTAGGACTTCAAATTAGATGTAATATTTTGTTAAAAGCACTTGTAATCTCTTTTCCTATGTATTTGAGCTTATTTCACTCAGTTTAATTCAAGTGTTCTGTTTTGAAATCTCAAGTTTGTATTTTAAATTTGAAATTTTAAATTTAAGTTATCCTGTCTCAGTTGCTATTTTGGTACATAAAAGCTTCCTGATTAGCCTTGGGAGCTATTAGAGATCATTGAAACTCAGTGTAGTTTGTATAGCAGAAAAATAAAAAAAAAGAAAAAAAAAATTAGAAAAGAAAAAAAAAAGAAAATAAAAAAAAAAATCAAATCAAGAAGACAAAGCCTGTAGCAGTGGTGTTATGGAGTTCATTGGGTATTAGAACCCCAAGGGGGGTGTAGGTTATGGTTTGGTTACCCTGGTCTCCTATCTCAGTTGGAAGCTATTGTAAGCAACTTTTCATGTTTTGGTATTTATT
Organism: Artemisia argyi; assembly: GCA_030686995.1. Lineage (NCBI taxonomy): Eukaryota > Viridiplantae > Streptophyta > Magnoliopsida > Asterales > Asteraceae > Artemisia > Artemisia argyi. Next base: position 24,812 of record JARVZY010003238.1, on the reverse strand, counting down.
GGTTATATAACTAAATTTCTGTTTGATTCAGTTCATATAGGTTTATCAGAAGTTAAATGAAGTTAATAATGAAATTTCATAGTTTAGAGTGAAAGTTTGCGTCACAAAATCCATTTTCAGTCATTAAAGGGGTGTTTGGGTTAAGCCATAGTCCCTGTGTTATTATTGTTGTCTGGTTGTTGTAAGGTTCTCAGTAGCATGTATCTTGTTTGCTTAGGTCTAGTAGGTCATAAAATACACAGGTCACCCATCATTTAGTCAAAATCCTAGTTAAATCCTTTTAACTGTCCACTGTTGAGGTTTTTGCCTCCAATATTCATCACTTTGGTTTAGAACTTAGTCATTTAGCTTATTTTATACTCATTTCAGCTTAACACAACTTATATGTTCAGTAGGATTCATCAAAAGTTCATTTTAGTCAAAATCTCAAGTTTTCTTCAAAAGTCAAAGTTCATGTTTTCAGTTTTTTTTCAAACTTCAAGGATTTAATTTGATTTTTGTGATTTCTTTTATGGGATGTGATTTGTTCCTATGTGAAGTCTACCAGCTCATGTTTTGAATCCTAGTATTCCTATATTTTTTCAAATTTTATGCTGGGCTCCACATTGACCCAAAGTGGTCTGCAGGGCTGAGCATTGCTCTGTCTCAGCAGATACACCACCACCACCACCACCATCACTTGGTGGTGGTTTTCTGATCAATCCAGTGGGTCTCATGGCCCCAACCTTGTTCCTATCAACCCCCTCCTAGTAGGGTTCCCCTTTTGACCATTGGTTTGACCTTAATCCTTGTGGGACCCATCTGAATCAGGCCATATAGCTTGTCCCATATCTGAGTTCACAGTTTGGTTTTGGATTAGCTTATCCAGCTTATCTAGCTTATTCAAGGTCTAAACTTGTTCCTTCCAGCTTATTTTTGTACACTTAGCTTATTTACACCAGAAACATCCATAGTGGGCCCCACCTAAGCAGATTTGAGCTTTATTTCCACCTTGGTCAACAGAAGTCAACTGTTGACCAAATAAGCACCTCAAGTGCTTATTGTTAATTTTCATAAAAGTTGTTTTTGTAAAAGTTTGTTGTTTTTAGTCGTAAAATAAGTTTGTAAAATAAAAATCAAGAAAATCAATTTAATATTAAGTGATAGTTTCTATTTAATGTAATTTAATTTTAATTTTCATTTTTAAATTTTTATTAAGTACTTAGCTATTTTATATTTTTATTAAATTCCTCATATATTAAAGTATTTATAATAATTTTTTCAGATTTTTATTTCGTCATTAAGTATTTATTAGATTTAATCTTAGTTTTATTAATAATTAAGTAATAATTAATTTTAAATAGCATAATTAGTTTTTATTAAGTGAAACCTAGTCTTTATATTTTTAATAGCTTTTATATGTTGTAAAACATTTTTAGAAATTTTATTAGAATTTTTACTGTTCATTTAGTATTTTTCTTAATTTAAAATAGTTTAATTAGGTAATTAATAATTAATTAGTAATTAATTAATAGAAAATTCACAAAAAGACAAAAATACATATTTTTATTTTTAAAACTTGTTTTTAGTTATTTTATAATTTTAGAAATTTTATTTTCACTTTTCTTGTATTAAATTAATATTGTATTATATTTAAGTGTTTTAAATATTAATAATTAGTATTAATTAGTATTTAATTAATAATTAATAATTAATTAGTGTTAAAATTTATTTTCTTTTTTCTAAAAATTTTCTTTTATCTTATAGTTTGTAAAAAAGTTATTTTCACCCCCTGGGTGTTTTCAGATTTCAGTTTTTACGTTTTATTTTGTACGTTTACGTTTTATTTAAACGTAACGTACGCGTTTTTAGGTTTAAATCGTTTCTGGTTTTTCTAACTTTCTCGTCTTATTCATATAGCTTATTTAAGCTATTTCATTGTACAAATCAGTAGTTTACTCAAACTCAAACCCCTTTCCATCCAGATTCACCCGATCACGAAACCGTTTGAATACAATCCACACCTCGTCGGGACATAACGACCCGGGGAAACACTATACTTCCACGGAGCATTGGTTTAGGCTATTTGACTTTGTTGACCATTCCTTGGTCAATATAAGTTGGTGGTTTAACATCAATCACCGAGTTTGAAAAATTTCTTACCGAGTTTGAATAATTTCTTACCGAGTTTGAAAAATTTCTTTACCGAGTTAGGATTCAAAGTTTGTGAGTTAGGATTCTGAGTTTCAAAGGTTACCGAGTTTGGTCAAATTTTACCGAGTTAGGTTATCTTACCGAGTTAGGTGATCTTACCGAGTTAGGTGATCTTACCGAGTTAGGTGGTGTTACCGAGTTAGGTGGTGTTACCGAGTTAGGTGGTATTACTGAGTTAGGTGGTATTACCGAGTTAGGTGATCTTACCGAGTTTGGTGGTATTACCGAGTTTGTCAACTTTACCGAGTTTGGGTTGATTTTCGAGCAATGGTTTCATGAGTTGAGTATGCTTCATATAGTTTGCCGAGTTAGGCTAGTCCAACCTTATCGTTTATCGAGTAAGGATTTCTTTTGGACTAATCTAAACGAAACTCTGCCGAAATTGACTTAGGATATCGAGTAACGAGATGGGATTTTGAGCAAGGACATATCAAAGGATTATTATATAAACAAAACCCTTACCTCATCGAATAACCTAATGTCTATAAACCCTAAAACCTAACTTTCACCTTTCCTAAACACATGAGATTATTGGTAAATCAATCTTATAGATCATGATTCATTTCCTTGTTTCATTATCATCAACACCAATATATCTCAAATCACCTCAAAACACACCACGAATTGCTTAAACGTTCCTGATCAAGAATCACAATCAAATGACAACGGCTAGTATCAGATTTTTGTGGCTACGGAGTTTTTGTACGATATTGCTTATCTGGGTTTAAAGTTCATTTCAAGGGCATGTGTATTTATTTATCTCAAAGTCTAGGGGTGGATGGATGCATGACTTTCGGAGATACTTGTTTGGGCAAACACTGGTAGAGATAGTGATTAAGACTTGGATTATCTAGTTATACCTGATGTAAGGAGTTACATTGTAGTACTCACGGGTTATAGCTATCACTTTAAGGAGTTACATTGTAGTACTCAGTGTCACACGAAGTTGTGGATAGTTCAAGAGGCGGAGATTTCATATATTGTTTGCTCGTTTGAGTATATGGATCAACCTATGCTTAAAGGAGTTACGTTGTAGTGCTCAGTATAGGTTCTTAGTCACACCTTCGTACAAGATTAAGTCACATATCTATGAGATGTTTACTTCATTCTCAAATTGGTTATATTGGGTTCTCTCCATACAGTGGTCATTTACTAGCTAGTTGGAATTTGAAGAGGTTGCTTAAAGGTTGAAGAGAAGAGAAGAGATTGTAAAATAAAGAGAGTCATATCCTATCAGCATATTCTCACAAATTATGCTTTCATGATCTATCTATACTGCATCAGAAGTGTAAAGTACGGGTAATTTTGGCATGTACCACAATAGTATGATGATTTCGATACATCGCAACCATCAGGAGGGAGAAGAACATGCCAAAAGAAGTAGTGTTTCATCTCTAGTACGGTGGTTGTTCGAGGGAATTATGCTTACACTAGAACCGAAGAAGTACTAATGATGTGTACATCGGAGCATATTACCAACCTTCTGTGCAATACTATGTGAGTTATGCTATGATGCTCCCAGAACGACAACCACGATGCAAACTCATTAGTATCTACCTTATCCGCTGCGAGATGAGAAGAGAGTTGTCTGTTCAGGAGGGAGCAGAAGAATAAGAATAAAGGCTCACTAGTTAGGTTGGAGTAATAACCTAACTAGACCGTTACAGTTGAAGTTCAGAGCTACAAAGACCTTTGCCGTCAATGTCAAAGATCATACGCCGAGATCGTCGGAAGAGAGAACTTCAAGTCTGCCTCAGTATCTAGACTACAGAGACTCTGCGCTTCAACAACGTCAACATAGTTTACTATTGTTGTAATTTACAAGTTTATGTGTTTATAGGTCTCATTGTATCCATTCATGTGTGACGATATCTTGGAGGGAGATTGTTAGCCTTGCTATTTTATAAAAGATAATGTCACACATAAAGAAATGGACTAGATATCATACAAATAGTACTTTAGGGACTATTATTATAATATAGGCAAACTAGTAATGTTAGGAGCCTATAAATACCCCTCATGACTCTCCATGAGGGGTGTGGGAAAGTGTGTGTGTTGTTTCATTTATTCCTTTTTAATATAAACCCTTTTCTCTACCTTTCTCTCTCTAGAAACATGATGTATTTCCATCAACCGCGACCTCCGAAACGTGTTTCTTGGTAATAACACCATCCTTCAATAGTACTCATCCTCTTATTAGTTTATTTTTTTTAATTATTGTGTTTTCTTATTAAGTTTACAATTATTATGTAGTCTTTACTTACATTGAATAACAACCTTTGAACCACTCCTTCTGAGTTCTGAAAGTTGGTCGCTATAAAACCAATACACAATAAAGAAAAATATAGTTTTAATAAACAGTCCCAAACATCCTCTTAGCAGCCACCAAATATAAGAACTTTAACATATGAAAAGACGATAAAAGCAAACTTACCAACCGAAAACTGTGGAAACATCACGGGCAACATAACTGTGACATTTCTAAAAATTCATGTCAATTATTTGATAATTATTATTCAACTATTTTATTTTACTTATAATTAACTCCATCGGAAGTTATCCGTATACGTTCAATCCATTCAACCACGACTATTCTATGTCAACTCTACACTTTCTATGAACCATTATTTCTTTTCCACCCTATTTATAAAGTCACAATTCATTTTTTTTCCATTTTTACGTCAACTTTCCAATTTTTACGTATCGCGCGGTTTAAACTCACGTTTTCACGTTTTAACCTCAAATAAATCTCCCGATGAACTCACCACTCATCTAGACTATTGAAATATGTTATGATGACAAGTTTTCATACTTTTGAAAGTTTCATAATTTATTTCTACCCGGTATTGCGTTACGCGTTTTGAAACTCTACGTTTTGAGTTACCGGGAGCAAAATAAACTACACAATACATCTAATAACAAATTTTATCACAAAAATTACCCACTAACTTCCCCCCCCCCCTTGGTGGCCGGCCAAAATGAGTGTAATACTACACTTGTCTTGTTTTCCATACATGTATCCTCCACTAACTCAATCTCATGCATATTACCACCAAGATCTTTCACATAGATCATATCTACATGCAAAAAGGCTCTCACCCTCTCCTCCCTCTTGTTGTTGCCGTGGATAGGTAAGCACCAAAACACCTTGGTGTTTTGATTTTCTAGCTAAAAATATTAGCACAAGATGAACTCCTCTTGATGCTAACATGTTCCTTGTTCTTGTCCTCCTTCTAGGTCTTCATTTTCAAGAATTTCTTGGTGATTTTCCTCAAGTTTTCAAAGTTCCTAGAGTGATGATCTTCTAGTGTTCAAGAAGTATTGGTGAAAAGAAATTTGGTGATCATGGATTAGAGAAAAGGTACAAGTATGTAACCTAAATCTTGGTCTCTATTTTTCTTCAATAAATCTTTCTTCTTCCTACATATTTTCTTTGGCTCACAAAAATATTTTGTGGCAGTAGGTTGAAGGTTTTTCATGGTTCTTTGAAGCTCTCCTTGGTGGTCTCAAGTGTTCTCTTTGGTGGTGTCATTTGATGGCCTAGAGCCCTTCCATACTTGTCATCATCTTGTCCATCTTATTTTTGTAAGAAACTCTTTTATAAAAGTTTCATTGTATTTATATATATATTTTTTTTCTTTTTGTTCACTTCTGTAAATTTGGTATTTATTGATGTAATGGTATAATATATATAAGTTATAGGGCTTGGTTAGGCTTGGTACATGAAACTAGACCAATAAAACCCTAAAGGACTAAACATGCAACTGTGATTCTGAATCAGGGGCAAAAATGGAATAAAATGCACTAATCAGTAAACATTGAGACTAAACTAAAAATATGGGGTTGTAGGTCTATGTCTTGTGGTCGTTTTGACTGGTATTTCATTAAATAACTCATTACTATGAATAAACTAGAAACATTTTCGTAAAACATGTCCAGTTCTGAGTAACAGATTTGAAACGGGCAAAAGTCATTTTTTTTGTGAATAACCCTCTGTTACTCAAAGAATAAAAGTTTTAGAGGACATCTTAACTTAAACGTGGCCGAAAACGGGGAACAAATCGGGTTAGTAAAACTCTAGATATCACATTTTTTGTGAGACCATTGAAAATTTGAAAGCTGAATGGATTGATTGTTTGGGTAAATGGACTGTTTTACTAAGGTTATGTAATTTTTGGACAAGTGGGACCCACAAATCTCATTAGTACAGAAGTAGACCTTTCTGGGGATGTAAAGAACGAGACTTGTGGACTTACGGTTTGCAAATGGTGATTTCTTAAACATAGACAAATTATTTAAATTTCTAACAGCACTATGTATAAAATGAGTATAAAGTGTTTTACACTTTATAATGTTGGACCTTTAAAATATTTTGATCCCTCTAATATATTTTGAACCCTGAGGCCTAAAGTGAACCTTTTTGACCAAAAACTTGACCCATGGACTAAATTTGAACCTTAGAATTAATTTGAACTTTTACATCATAATTGAACTTGGGGTTAAATGTAAGTTTCATACTTATATAAATGCAATGGTACATTTTTGGATAAATTGTAAGTAATTAACTAAAACCTTGTGATGTATCTAAGAGTATTGTACCAAGCTTAAGTAAGATCGTAATCTGTATATTACCAAAAGTACATCAATATTTATTTTCTAAAACCTAAGACAAGCGTATATATGTTTAGGTTCTTCGTAGAGCTTTGCGGCTACTTTTCATCTCTTGCTCATTCCATATTACTTCCTTTGCTCTCGATGAGTTTATAGCCTCGCCTTTACTCATTTAATGTTTTATAAACCTCGCGAGGGGGATACATGCTAGTTTTATAAACTGAATACAAGTAGTTTTTGGTATGCTGGACCCGATTACATGATTATAGAATTGAGTATTTCTTGCCAATTAAGTCCCCATCATGAACCGTTAATTCCGTAGGGAAACGCTAGTATTATGAATATGCATATTAGGCTTGGCGGGCTTGGCCGAGTGAGTAGCGCTCACCTTTCAACGGTCACATAATATTGAGAGGTTGTGGTAAATGGCAAATCTTACCCTTTTCGGGGCACTATTAAACTAGGTCAAGGTACGGTTTCATGAGCTCTATACTATAATCTTATTTCCCGACTTGTATTTGTTACATGTCAACTAAATTATGGGCGTATAACAACGTAGCCCATCGTATTTTAAACTGATTTATCTTGTATTCAACTGATTACTTATTAAACTCTATGAATTCACTCAACCTTTGTGTTGACTTTTAGCATGTTTTATCTCAGGTCCGTAAGTGGCTTAAGCATGGATGGGTGGCGCAAATAAATGGATATCTACTTGATGGCTCATGTTTAATAAAATTTCTCATTCGATAATGTTTCAAACTTTTAAACTTATGTAACTTTAGATTATGTTAAAAACTTTTGGGACCTTTGTTAACTCTGATAAATTATCGAATGTGAAGTTTAAAAACGACTTTGTTTTAAAGTTGTTTACTATATTTGTACAATGTGACTAGTATATAACATCCCATGTCCTTTTCCGCTGCGATCCTAATATGGGGGTGTTATAATAACTGATCCAACGGAAAAAAAAAGACCATATGTATCATTGATCCTTGCATCATTGAACCACCTTAATGCCGCCACATAGAAAAAGCTGATGTTGAAGATCTATAAAAACACAATCCTTGTTTAAAAGGGAAAAAAATTACAATTAAAGCAACAAATACTTAAGAGCAACGCAAGGTATGTAACCACTTGCCTGTGACTACCCATCGTGCGCCATTATCATGACCAGACAGAGCTACAGTTGCATTCCGCGTCAACCTATTTATATCCACCAAAAGCCCTGCACAAGTAAAAAAAAGGATTGACCTACACCCTTTCATAAAATTTGATTACAATTTTCTATTAGATTATCCATTTATGAGTCTTATTGCATCCAATAAGCAAACCTGAACACTATATATTGTAAGCAGCATATAAACAGAAACATGATCAGAAATATTAAGGAATCCTAGACACGCCCTCCATATAGGGTTAATATCACTTTCGTTTTGCCTATTCTAAACTACTTATCTACTTTCAGATGCTTAATCTAAAGTGCTTATTACTTCTATAACAACGCAATAAACACATAACCACTTATACAATCAATCCCAACTTACATTAACCTAACCTTAAAAACCAAACACCCCCGTCCACAAAAACAACTATTCTAACTTATTAACGCATCGATCATCAAAACTAACAAATACACAATTCATAATTCCAAAAACTCATATAAAAAAACACAAAATTTCAACACATACCCAAATCATATTGAAAACCCTAAAATTGATTACCCATATCATTTACATTCATAACAATAACGCCATAAGCCTGATAAATAAGATGAGAATAATTATTTTTTTTAAAAAATCAGTAAACCATACCCGCATATCAGCTGTCCAACTTCCAACACCTGCAAACCCAATAACGCCATAAGCCTGATAAATAAGATGAGGCAAACACCCCAAATAATTAGATAATCAGTTACAAAATCCCAATCCCAAACACCTCTAATTTCATAAAAACCCTTTAATTTAAACGAAACCCCCATTTCACAAAAATCCCAAAATTAATACAAAACCCTAATTCTTATAAATATCAAACCTGTGATTTATGATGTCCCTTTATCATCGTCTGTTGGTTTTCCTTTCACATCCTTCGATCATCACCATCATCAGTAAGAGAGATATGTGTAAATCGATGATTGTAAGGTATGAAGATGATTGACTGATTGTGGAAAGTTTGGGAGACCAGCTTATTATTATGCGTAAATAATACTCCGTAGCATTTGAAACCCAGAAAAAAAAGAGAATAAAAAAGCCGGTAATTGGGCTAATTACTTGGGCTATTTTTTTTGGCGGGAAAATGTACTGTATGGCAACAATGCTATACGACGTAGTTTTCATCCGGTTTTAAATAAACTAGTAATTATGATGGAATTCAATGGCAGGAAAGAGCTTGAAATGTCTTAGATAATAAAGAGCTTGAAATGTCTTAGATAATGAGTTTTGAACAAACATAATCTTTTATATATTATAAAAAAAGAATTATCTCATTTTTGAAGCAATTTTGACAAAACAATCTTATTTGAAAAAAAATTGCACAAATCTGGTTACTCTATTTTGATATGTGACAAAATTGAACAGGTAATTAGCAAATAAAAATAAAAATTGAAGCTCAATTTAGTCAAACTATTAAATTTTCGCCTAATTTATATAAGGCCAAAACACATATTAGTACCCCGAACTTGGTACACTGGCTCATCTAGTACCCTGAACTTTTAAGGGTGCAGAATGATATCCTGAACTTGACAAAATGAAATTTCTACCACCCTAAATTAATTAATTCAACAATTAATTGTTTTTTTTTTCTTTTAAAAAATTAATTTAGTAAAGTCTCTTGTAATAAATAATTTATTGTAAAATTTTAGCTAGATAAATATATTTTTTCCTAAAATTTAGTTATTTAAAAAAATTAATATAGTATTTTATTTGATTATTTAGAATATAAAAAATATATATGTAGAATCTATTTCTAAGATATTTCTAACGCACTACTCTTACTGATATATTTCATATTGTATTATTAAATATTTGTTTCAAATAACTTTTAGATAAACTTATAACTAACTATATTGAAGTTTTTATAATTTTCAATTTAAAATATGCATATGAAGAAATAAATAATTAAATAATTAACTCTTAAAATTATTTGAAATAAACAATTAAGTATATAAAAGGGATATCTATATATCAAAGTAATGCGCTAAATTCACTTTCTAAAAGTATTATTTAAAATATATTTATATCTATAAATAAATATAATATTATATTAATTAAAAGAAAAATGAAATTAACTAAACTCTTAAAAAAATATATGAATAATTATCTTAAATTTAACTATAAATCATTTATATTACATTAGGCTTTTAAATTCATTTTTTTAAATAAATAAAATATAATAAATTTAGTCAATTTAGTATAGGGTAGTAGTAATTTCAATTTGTCAAGTTTGGGGTACTATTAGGCACCATTAAAAGTTCAAGGTAATAATGATCGAGTTTGTCAAATTCGAAGTACTAATATGTGTTTTGGCATTTATATAATGTGCTAAAAAAACATTTGTATCAATTTTGTAAAATAAAAACTTAAAAAAAAGAGTAATTAATAAAACTTTAGTTGTTAATTTTAAATAAGATATACGGTTTCTATATTTTTAATAACTTTAAATTAATAAATACTCTTATACTTTATATTTTATAAAACAAATACAACAACTTGTTGTTGTTGTTGTTGTTTATAAATATTATTATTAGTATATATTCAACTAATGTATTCGCATGAAATTGTAAATATAAAAAGAAAAACACGAGTTAGTGTGACATGCAAATGAATACATGAGGTTATACATATACGAACGACTCATGTTATTCCTCTTTATGAGATTAAGTAAGGATATCCGGAAAAACTATTCTTTTTTAACTATCCACATTCAATGACGACAATGCTATTCTTTCTTATAAGTTTAACCTACGCACGAGTTTAAAAATTGGTTTAAATTATTATTAACAAAAATATAATTATCAAAATGAAGGGACGACCTCACACGTTACTGTGAGATGAAAAATAAATAAAGGAGATTCTGCATATGACAGCGCCACATATTTTTTTTTTATTAAGGTCATTATTTGCTACTAAACACACATAATGTATATAACATGATATAAATAGTTAAATTTAAACAAGATCAACTTAAACACCATGTCCGTTAAACAAAGTCAATCTTTAATTCAACAAAAATCTATACAAAATAATAATTGGTGTTAATACATAATGAAAAAATTATTGTAAAAATCTGTGTGTGCACGAGTATTATTACTATATAAATTAAAAATCTAGGTATAATTTAAAAAAAAAAAAAAAAAAAAAAAAAAAAAAAACCTTAAATATTACAAAATCATGAATTTATAAATTGTCATTATACTTAATTTTCAAAACAAAGTTATTGAAATATTATTACCCTTTATACTAGCTTTCCAAACCACGTACGTACACTGGTTTTAAAACTAGTCAACTACTAATACAAGTATGATTCTATTGGTAGCTATTTTAAGCCTCATGCTTGGTTTAGTTCTATACTTTTCAAACTACTTTTCACCGTTCTAAATATAGATACACGTTGAAATATGTTGTGTTAAGCTCTTTAATGAAAAAGAATCAAATGTGTTTTTATTACATAGCTTTGTTTTTAATATTCTCAGTCTCAGCTACTTGAGCTCTCTAAGTGAGCTCAAATATTATGCAAGTTTCGCTCGAGTTATCACATCAATTCAAACTTGACACAATATCATCGAACCAAGCTCAACTTAGCTTATTTTCAAGCCTACACAATCTTAACCTTTAATAAATCTATACACTGATTGAACTCTACATACTGTAACTTTTCACAGAAGTGTAGACAGAAGGGGCAGGGTGGGTGCGTGCAGGGCCGTCCCATTGATTTGGGTGACCCGGTGCGAAATCACAAATGGGCCCCCATAAATCATGAAAAATTAATTTTTATAGAAAATAAAAAGTTCTTTGACATTACGCAAAACATTAACAAAAGTCAAATTCTATGCTACAAAAAAAAACTACAAATATTTTGTGTGTTACTAAAGCACAAATACAGCTTTACTCTACAAAATTAATAGATATATACTAAACTGGGGGCCCTTTAAAAAGGGGGGCCCGGTGCGATTGCACCACTTGCACACCCTAATCGCCACCACTGGGTGCGTGCCCTTTAGTGAAAAAAATTGTGAAAAAAATTGTAATGTAAATTTTCTAAAATATTTTATTATTTTGTAATTTGCTTTATAACGAACCAATTTGTAATGTAATTTTTAAAAATTACTATCAAAGTTTGCAAATTTGATTTTAACTTTCTGGCTCCACATGTGATTTTTCACTACATTATTTGCATGAAAACTCCGGAAATGTCGACACATCAAATTTTTTATACAACTTTAATGCTAGTATCAAATGTACAAAAAATACCAATAAAGGTCCCTCTAAATTATTGCCATATGTCGCCTATCTTGTTTCCCATAAAACTTCATTTAATAAAAACCTTTTCACAACAAGCAAACAAATTTACAAACCATACTAAAATCCCCACTTTAAATAGTAACCCACAAAAAACCACTACATAATAAATTTCTTAATCCTCATCCAAAGATCACACACTCTTTCCACCCATTCAAAAACCAACCCATAATCCAAAATTTCCCAAAATGACCCATTTCCACAAAACTTTGTAAAAGCTTACTAAAAATGTTCCATCTTTTTAACAAAAACCTCAGGAGACTGTGTTCAAGATTCAGGTGGCCAGTTCGCAGGAGATCAAAGCCAAAAGTGATCATAAAAAGGTTTGGCAAGTCAAATTCAAGGCTCCAAGATTCATCAAATACAAATGGGTCAGCCACAATTCACCCAAATGATCAAAAGGGTATTCCGAAACCCGAAAACCCAATACGTATAGCTACTTTTAATGCTGCTTTGTTCTCTATGGCACCTGCAATCCCACCTTTGACTTTAGATAAGTCAAACCTTGAGTTTAATGAGAATGATGAGGTTCTTAGCCCATTTAGCCCAAAAGGCTCTGTTTCTGAGGGTTATAGTAGTGTAAGATCAAAGTCATTGGTTGATAGGCCTAAAGGGATACTAAAACAGTCACCATTGCATTCAAGTTCAATGAGTAGTAGCTCAGAAACTGAGTCAAAACAGCAGAAATTTGCAAAGTCAAAGCTGAGAGTATCGATAAATTTACCCGATAACGAAATTAGTCTAAAAAGAAGTGGGCGGTTAACATTTGATATAAGCGAAAATGAAACTGACCCGAGTGCGAAAACTAGTACTTCTAAAGGTATAAGTAGGATACTGAAAGGAAAAGGTGTGTTGAGATCACAAAATGGTTATAATTCTAAGGAATATGAGAGTCAAAGTCAAAGTCAAAGGGGGAGTTTTAAGTCAAATAAGACTGTTTTAGAGGTTTTGAAGGAATTGGATGCTGATATATTGGCTTTGCAAGATGTGAAAGCTGAAGAGGAAAAAGATATGAAGCCTTTGAGTGATTTGGCTGCTGGTTTGGGTATGCATTATGTTTTTGCTGAGAGCTGGGCACCTGAGTATGGTAATGCTGTTTTGTCGAAGTGGCCGATTAAACGGTCAAAAGTTCAGAAGGTTTTTGATGATTCTGATTTCAGGTTTGTGTTTCGTGCTTTTTACTTTTCAGGGGGTGTTTGGGGTTGCTTATTTGTTTTTTCTGCTTTTTGCATAAAATAAGTAGAAACACTTTAGTGTTATCCAACTGCTTGTGCTTATCTGAAATAAGCAGATTCTGATAAGCAAGTATGGAGATGCTATTATCAAAATGTTTATCTGCTTAAATGAATTTGATTGAAAGCTTTTAATAAATGATAATTATTATATTTGTATGAGTATGTATTTTTTTTTTTTTTTTTTTTTTTTTTTTTTTTTTATAAAGACCACACAAATCCAAAGACGATATACATAAGTAGTTATTTTAAGCAGAAGCATTAGCAAAAAAGAATAACCAATCTCAAACACCATCATAAAGTAGTGTTTAGATGTGCGTTTTGAAAGTGATTATCTGAATAGGTGCATCAAAACTAGTATTTACTTTGATAACTTAATTTCTAGTCTTTGATTATTTAATAATGCAGATTACTTTTTTATAGTTACTTACAAACACCCCAAAAAGAAAGACAGGTTCTTTTGGTTATTGTATGTTTTCTTGTTGGCATTAGTGTTGTTTAGCTTAATAATCTTGTCAAATTCAATAATTGATTCTCATTAAAACAAGATGAATATTTGGGTTCAATTATGGCTTACATTGATGGGACCAGGACCATGATCTATGAACCCTCTTTTTCACAGAAAGAAAGTGTATTAGAATTCCTTAAGGGAAAGGGCATGTAGTACAAAGTAGACTTATTGCGAAAGGCCATAAATGTATCCTTTAAAAGCTTAAGCACCATAACAACAAAATAATATTAGGTATAGAATGGCCAAATTCTACTAACTAGTGTAGGTTTTGGTAAATTTGGATAACGGTTGAATTCTTAGAAAAGAAAATGTTTAGCTAAAAACGAAATGGATCAAACGGTTTAAAATTACCAAAACGTTGTATTCATATATTTACAGCGACTCCTCTAAAGTTTACCAGCTTAACCAGACTTTTTTGACCCGTTATCCAGCTCCTTCAGTTGATCAGTTTTACACCTAGAAAAGATGAATATGGATCTTATTTACTACTGTACTCTATAGTCATCAAGATGGGACCACAAAATATATAAAAAACAAACATATGGAAACAAATATAATGGATGGTTCCTAGTATTTGGGGTGGGGTTATTTTCTTGATACATGCAAAGATTAGATGATACCAATCTTTCTGGCATCACCTAACTTTATGAATTTTCTAGTGAATAATTCATGTAACCTAGATAGCAAGTTGAATACTAGTGCTGTTTGGTACCATGTTGTGAACAGCTGTATGCTACAAAAAATAAAGTTCAACTACTACTAAAAATGCCTTTTTAGTCATCATTTTGGGTCTATTTTTTGCCATGTGATTGGATATTTTTACCTCTTGATTATTGCTGAATGTTTAACTTAAAATAGGATATGTACACATCACGTGTTCAGATCAATCAGTCATATTTTTCATTTATGTATATACGCCATTAATTTTCTTCAGAAATTGATTGCGAATATGGGGATTTTGACTAATGATGGTGTTTCTGGTGGTCCATGCTTTTAATAATGTTTGCTGGAATTTCTTGATGGATTTAGTCTTGGATTCGGTATGATAATTACTGTAGTAGTAAATAATCCTGATTTAGGTTTACTGTGATTGATGTAGTTAACTGCCTAGGAAATTTTATAAACTTTGCAATAATCCTGAATTAGGTTTACTGTGATTGATGTAGTTAACCGTCTAGGAAATTTTACCAAGTATACTTCCGATGGTGACCATTAGCTAAATGTTCATTGATCCAAATGTGTCGCATAGGTATTGTTTGACATCATGCGTGTCAATTATAGGTACAAAAATATATGATTTCAAAATAATGAAATAAATTATGAAGTTTTTTGCATTTAAAACAGACTTTTGGCATCTTGTTGACCCATTTGACCTGTTTCTTTCTAAGCTGATAATTTGTATTGCAACCCATATCGACACGTAATGGGTCGAAACAGTGTCTTTTAGATGTTGCTCTGAGGTAGCTGCAAAAATCTAGAATCATAATATAACGCCTTATATAATGGATGCAGGAATGTTTTAAAGGCGACAATAGACGTGCCTCAAACTGGAGAAGTTGATTTCCATTGTACACTTCTCGACCATCTTGATGAGAATTGGCGTATGAAGCAAATAAATGCAATAATCGAATCTAATGATAGACCACACATTTTAGCTGGAGGAATCAACTCTCTCGATGAGACAGACTACTCACCCGAAAGATGGACAGACATTGTTAAGGTACACAAAGTAAATCATTATTTCAAAGATTTTGAAAACTAGAGTTGGTATTGATAAGAGGGTCAGGAAGGTTGGGTAAGAAGTTGAAACTGGTCATTTTCTAGTATGGAGCAAAAAAAAAAAATGCCTGGTGGGGTAATGGGCTACTTTTTATAATTTATTTAACTAAATAACACGTTAATGATAATATAAGAATATTAAACAGTGATCGTTTAAATATTTGAACACAACAATTTAGGAGGTTGTATGGGGTGTTATTGGGTCTGGTTATCAAGTTTATCCGGTCGGGTTTAATAGGGTTTTTGATTCAGGGAACAGTGACCCGCAACCCGACCCGATAAGTACTCGGGTTATCAGGTTAAAAAGTAGGCTTGGGACGACTTTCAACCCTTGTTCCCAGTTTAGCTAAAGTACAACTCAAATCAACCAATTAATGGATACTGACACTCCTAACCTTTTCTTATAGTACTATGAAGAAATGGGAAAACCGACACCAAAAGTTGAAGTGATGAAGTATCTAAAAAACAAGCAGTACACTGATGCTAAGGACTTCGCAGGCGAATGTGAATCTGTAGTCATTATCGCTAAAGGCCAAAGTATGAACTCTTTACTCTATGTCTCCTAAAGATCATGCATCTTGTTTCATTCACTATTTCTTGAAATCAATCAAGAAAAGTTAACATTTAATGATTTGATAAATGTAGATGTACAGGGCACATGCAAGTATGGAACTAGGGTCGATTACATATTGGTATCCCCAGACTCTCCCTACAAATTTGTTCCAGGCTCATATATGGTTTTATCATCCAAGGGTACTTCTGATCATCACATAGTCAAAGTTGATGTAATGAAGGCAGAGGTATCTAGTCAACAGCAATTGATTAGGAAGCAACGGCATCCTAAACAAAAAGTTGTCAAGATAACAGATTCTAATTCATCAAAAGGGGTATGGAAAATGCAAAGTTTAGATAGATAGCAGGGATAGTTACATATATATAAGTGTATACGTATTATATTGGTTATTTTATTTTTATTTTTTTGTTTTGGTTGGAATGAGATTTGTGTTTGTTTTAGGGAGAGGAAGTGTGGCCATGTAAAGGTTTATATGTATTGGAGTAGTTTTCTATGGGTTGTGATTTTGTTTCTTGAATTTTTGCGTGCTAAAAAAGTACAGTTTCTATTATTTACTTGTATTTGTTTATTTTCGTGTTCTGGAATGGTTATACTGATAAAGTCCCACGATGCATCATAACGCAACAATACTTTGTCCCAAACACAGGCACATAGTATGACTGATAAATGGTTTCTTATAAAACTAATGTAATACTAACTCGAGACTCAAGATTAATGTCAAGTAACAAACTTGTAGTAGATGAAACTTTGTCGTTAATGATTGATGGCAGCTTGTATCTCTTCCAAAGTTTTTCCTTTAGTTTCAGGTACCAAGTTGACCACAAACAGAATACAACCTACATTTACCGCCGCATAAAGGAGGAAGGTGCCTGACACAGCAAAAAAATGTGAATCTCCATGAACAAACTCAAAATAAGATTTTATGCGAGTATCATGCATCACACTTACCATAAGAACTCCAATTTAAGAGAAAATTGAAAGTGTAAGAAACAGCCCATGCACCGGCCCAGTTTACTAGCGTCACCAGCCCACCAGCAGTGCCTTTGATGTTTATGGGGAATATCTAGATACATCATGTTCATCCAATCAGTGACAGTCTGATACGTACTAGATTTAGCAAAATGAACAGGCTGGGTTATGGGTCAAACCGGGGTGGGTTGAACAGGTTTATTTGGCATTGTCCATTTTTTTAAAGAGGGAGAATTTCATCTACGTCCTTAAAAAACTGCATTTATCTCAGTATCCGTCCAAATTTCAAAATTACGGTATTGTCGCAACAAAATTCAAAATACACATCTTATTCAGATAAACAACATAATAAGAATGAAATGATTCTAATCTTAAAAACTCATATAAATATTGATTTAAAGGCTATAGATGAAATTCTCATTTGACCCATTTGAGATAAAAAGACAACCCAAATTTACCCATCCATAAGTAAATAGATCAAAATTTCCACTTTAGGAACTTGTAAGAAAAATGATATTCATGTTGCTATATATAAATACCTCAGACATTATAACCCAAGGAACTGCTCCCATTCCTAATGAGAATCCAGCTATAAATAACTGAGTTACAGAAACACATATCAGAATGGATATATATCTTAGTAGATCTAGTATAAAAGTGATGTAATATTTACCAGTATGCCAGTTACGGCTAGCGCAGGTGCTGCTACAAGAGCTATCTGATATGTCTGGTGCATAAGATGATCGTCAAACAATAAGCATTTCAGGTACTAATAGGTAATGAAGTATTACTTCCATCCCAAAATATTGATTCTCTCAAGAACACTTTTTAAACTTAAGAACACAACGTAAAGGTTTAGTGTTTAATGATTACCTTCATGTAGAATGAGGCTGCTGCTAAAAAGCATCCCAAAGCCATCGTTGCCACAGAGACCTTGAAGTGTACATGATATTAATAACTGGTATTGACTCAAGTCGCAACAACGCTAAAAGATTATAAAATGTGTTGTAAATATACAATACTGTATTTACCAGTAAAAGTGGCTTTCTACCAGCTTTGTCTATAAATAGTGCATTTAACATGGTCACTATAACCTGGTAAAAAGATGAGAAGCAACATTCAGTTTTTCATCAAACAAGAGTTCCAGAATTACAAATCTCAGAACGATAATAACCTGAAGAACCGCATAGGACATTGTACCAATATCTGCCGAAAATCCTGAGAATCATACATCAAAATACTGAAAACTATCAGTTCGGCTTTTTGTCAACATCATGGCTAAAACGGGGATACAAAGCCATATTTTAGTGACCCAGATGTTCAAAAAAGAGTACAATAGCTTAAGCACGACAAATGAAAAAAATTACATAGATCTTAAAAGGATGGTAATTCCAGGATCTATACCTGCAGACACGAAAATACTGCTTGCGTAAAAGGATATTCCATTTATCCCTCCAAATTGTTGAAAAACCATCAATCCAACTCCTATCTTCTCATTTAAAGTGGACAAAACCAGGTTAGCATTAAACTTTGGTATTCCCTTAAAAATAATAATTTCTTGTGTCATCCAAAGATCTAGCAAGAGGGAAAAAAAAAAAAAAAAAAAAAAAAAAAAAAAAAAAAAAAAAAAAAAAAAAAAAAACCCCTTACAATGACTGATCTAGAATATCTTCTCTGAAACAAATCAAATACTGTTGCTTTTGGGAGCTTTTCTAGCGTGTCTATATAATCCTGTCAAAAGTTGCAATATTTGATAACCCCTTCAAATTTTTACAGATTCTTTTTTGTAACAGAAAAAAAGTTGGGAGCTAAGAAATGCAAACCTTGATTTCAGCTGCCTCCTCGTATGTATCGTCACTCCCACGAAGTAGCCTTAATGCTGAATCAAACTCTAAAGGTTTTCCTATCTTAGCCTGCATGGAAGCACAAGTTCCTTAAACCTTCACCATCATAATTTTAGCCTTTTTTTTCTTTCTCTTAGACTATTTTTTCTCTTAGACCTTACCAGCCATCTAGGAGATTCGGGTATAAAAAAGAGGCCCACTAGTAAAACTGCACATGAAATCAAACCTGCAACCAAATCACCATGATTCATCATCTTTTAGTGGTTTAACTAGATAATTGTGTATTCCTGGAAATAAGCATGTATATACCATTTTTGGCGTTATACTTCTAAGCTAATGAAGGGTTAGGCCTTTTACGATACTTTTCTCTTAACTTTACATGTTTCACTTTCCTGCTCAGTTAATCATTTTAGGGTGGCAATATGGTCGGGTCTGGTCTGGTGGGTTATAAAGCGGGTCAAAACAGGTTGTAATGACCCAAAACACGTTTTGTCCAAGGCATCGAAATGTGTAAGTAAACATTGTGCCTAATATGATACAAAAATGTTTTTGTAATTGTAAACTTATTATCTGATCAAAATTATTTGAAAGGTTTTATGCACTTTTAAGCTATTTTTTCCCATTTGACCCGTTTAAGACCAAACAGTACCCAAATCAACCTATTTACAAGTGAATGAGTTGAAATTGCCACCGCTCTAAATTATTATTTCTTGATGCACCTCTTTCACGTATAACTATATTGTTCTGATATAATTTCACATCTTAGATTTGTTATATGTTATAGGAATGCTCTTAATATAACACTAGCAAACTAGTGAGCAATAAGCAAATAATTCTTTAGAAAACCTGATAAAGCAAGGGTTCTCCAATGTAGCTGTGTTCCTATTATAAACGAAATCGACACTCCAGCTATGATCAAGAGCTGCAAACAAGGGAATAAATACTTAGAAGTTTCACACTGTGTATCAGTGTATGTGTGTGCTTTTGCATATGATTTGTAGATACTAATAGCAATTTTCACCTGATTTGCTGCTGTTAACAAGCCTCGTAACTGTTTGGGTGATATTTCAGCTATAAACACAGGTACCTTGAAACATAAAATACATTTATTCAGTCTTCTGTGTAGACACTATATACAGTTCGATGATATCATAGAAGTTCAATAATGTTAGACTAGAATGTCAGGTTGAGAGTAATGTACCACGTAGGAAAATACTCCCATCCCAAACCCCGTTGCTAATCTTCCGGTGTCCAGAGGGATAGGCCCCTACCGTCATTAAAAAATAATAGTTTTTAGATGGTCTTAACATTTAAAAAAGTAAAAATTCAAAAATCAAAAAGTTTATGCATACCTGAGCAAGGTAAATTGCTAGCCACCCTCCTATACAGACGATACTTGAAATTCTCAATGCCTGTTCGATTGCTGATTATAAGGTTTGGTTTCTGAATATGTAAGGCGATAGCAGGTGTTCTAAATGTCACTGGTTAAATCTATAATCTCTCCTCAACTTACCCCTTTGCGACCGAAATAATCAGCCATGGGCCCACTTGCAACGGCACCAATCATTGCACCCAATGTCAGTATTGAACCAAACAAAGAATACTACAAAGATGAAAAAAACATAAAATCAATACTTTGAATCTGTTACCAACTTTATATTCCACGCTTTGGTTTTGTCCCAAAAATGACTGCGATTTGCACACATTTTAAGTAAATGTTTAAACTTCTGTCAGGTTGTGTAACACGTATAGACTTGTTGAATTCAGATATAGTTTTTATATAAACTTTTATACATAGTGTGAATAACTTGAGAAGTAATTACACATTTTCTTTAACCGTCCTAAATCTGTCAAAAATTTTATTATGCGCTTAGGCTAAGTGCTGCTCAAACTTACCTGTTCTATTGTTAGATTTAGATCCTTCTTGATGGCAGCCTCGCTAGGAGACGAATAACCAATCTGATGAGTGAAATTTCACCAAGTCATTTTACGCAAACACAAATCTCATATGTTAAACTTGCGTAGGTAACTTGACATAAAAGAACCAAAATACCAAATTCAGCACTTACACCTGTTCCAAATGAATAAGAACCGCACACTGCAACAAATGTACTGAGGTAAACCATACTATTATTTTCCTTTCTTCTTTCATCTTGCAGTATAAATGGAGCTCGATAATCTTGACCTCGGTCTTCTCTTTTATCTATATCCTTATTAGTAACCATGCTTATTTTTACTCGTTTCGCTTAAAATATTAGTTTCAAGCCTGCAACTTACCAGTGAAAAGTATAACAATTTGCTTATAAGAATAACAAATTCAGAATATCATAAATCATGAAAACAATTATCAGGAAAGATAGTCACTAAAATGCGGAGTATCAAATTGTAATGATGAAAACGGGCATATAACCAAAAAAATGCTGCAAAGTGAAACACAATACCAGACGATGACAGTTGGGTTATCTTAATTAGCTCCATAATATCACATGCATAACAAAAATTAAGGACCAAACTTATTGTTTACATATCGAATCATTATGATAAGACTCGTTTTCTTAGTAGTCAAAAATGTTTCTTGTTAGGTTGATGGAGCTTTCATAACAGGGAGACATTTTGCTTATCCGTAATTAATTTGTACGAGTATAGATTAGGTTTGGTCTAATGGTCCTTAGTCCTTACATGTTTTCAGGCATGTGATAAGCTACTAAACCAACTTTTGACGATTGAAATTACATTGACTAACAGTTCAGTAAATTATTCGTTCAAGGAGGTATTTGGCATTGCGTCTTAAGAGTATTTATCCAATTATTGTGTTTTCAATTCACATATATACAGATAATCAGTTTGCGGTCTTAAAGTATAGTGATGAAACGGATTCTAATAATTATTTAGGGGTGTATTTAAGATTGCTTATTGAACTACCTTTCTTTGGGTGTGCTTAGCGCGGATCATTTAAAGCATTTTGGAGCGGTTTAGCGTTTAATGTTTAGGATAAGCGGTGAAAAGAAGCATTAAAATTCTAAAGCTACTTTTTCTAACACTACTACAACATAATTAAAATTCTAATGCTACTTTTACTTCATTTTGCACATTATATGGATAAGCAATTCCAAACACTCTTATTATATCTATTGTATTAAATCACAGAATCAGATTACATATAAATCCTTTAGGTTGATTGCTTCGAAATTTATTCAACTTTAGGTCAACTGTTATTGCACGCATCGTTTGTAATCCATTGCTATTTTCATTTTACATCTGTTTATTTGCTGGCTTGGCTGCCATAAAAAGCTACTAACTCATAAGCCAACTCAAGTGTCAGGGTTTTGGTACTGAATCAACCGATTACAACAATAGCAACAATTTACAAATTTGTTATGTACAAAAATAAGGTTATAGATAGCACCCATGAGGCCATGGCTACTAGTTATGAGGTGCATTTTATTGAATCTGAAAAACAACTACTCTAACACAAAAATATGGGACAAGGTGCATTTTTCTAACAATCTACATTTTGACATAATTTTTACACTATGCATGCAAAATCCAATAATCTATGTGGTTCACGAGAACCCCATCGCCCTCGTTATAGCTTATAATCTCATACAGATTATTTCATATCACATAGTCACTAAACATATCAAACTATACTAATATAATTATAAATCAACTTAACCAAAAACTATATCATTGAGATCGAGTTGTGATCTCATAGATGAGATGAAACAAAGCATATTTTTCGACGTACCTGCGTTTGCTTCTTTCGGCGAGGTTTAAAATTTGATCAATGTTGAGATTGGAATATGACATATGAAAAAACCACATGATGAATTATTGGATAGTAGATCCGAGAGCTAAGTGGGTGCATGTGTGTAGTAGCAACAAAACCAGAAGATTCAGAGTACGTAGACGCAAATAATTAATGAGATTGCATGAGATATGATGGGCATTTTTTGTCTTCTTTTTATTTCTATTACTACGTATCATATTCTATCTAATTCATTTAGTTGGATTTTTGTAAGCTTAAATATAAGTGAGGGTGTAATGGTGGTGGTCTGCATTTACTCATTTTTAGGTTGTTATTGTCGCATCATTTTCTCTCCTTATATACCACCTTTCCACCACATTTACCTTTGTAATAGTCCAACTTACTCTACATCACTTAAACACAAATATTCCCTGCAACACTCATTAATTTTTCTAGTCCTTCACACGTGGTATCCTACAATTTTGTAACAATGTTCACGCGTAAAGATGAAGCATAATGCGTGCAGTACCATTAGTTGCGACGATACTGAGTTGTGCACGATATTGTAATTCTGGCTGAAAGGCGAAGGCCCATGATTTTTAGCGATTGCCACTAATGTAAGAAAAGAGGTGGGGGATTTTTTTTAAGAGCTAAATCAAAAAGTAGTCCAGATCATGCCTAGCGGTTATCCCTTTTCTAGACTAGGGAAAAAAAATAAATAAATAAAAAAAAAATAAATAAATAAATAAATAAAAAAAAAAAACAACTCAAAATAGCCCGGGGTGACTTGACAATTGGTCAATCACCTTTTATGCTTGACATGTGTCTCACTATTTTTCACTAAAAGAAAAAATCAAGTCACACAAAGTACAAGTCGCCCGATACTTTTTATATTTGGTAAAACAATACCACTGGAGTTGCTTGATATAAATATAGAAACAAATATAACTCGATAATATTGCTCTTGATTGATACAAGGATTAGAGCAAACGGTATCATGAAATATTGCTCTCGCCATTCACATAGCCGTTCACTACTTGCTCGCCGTGAGCTCACCGTTTGGTCTTCGACGAGCAAACGAAGCAAAAAACGACTAAGTACTTTATCTAAAAACCAACCGTTTGTAAAATCAACCGTTGCACCTTTTCAAAAATGTACCCGTTACTTTTTTTTTTAATTTTTTTATTATTATTTTTTAAATTAATCACACTTTACATACTATAAATAACACACCATTTTAAAAACCCTTTTCACATAATTTTTTTTACCAAAAACCATTACTTTCAATATCTCAACAAAAATAAATAAATAATAAAAAAATTGTCTCAAATTCCAAATGACGGGTATTTTACTTCGCTTCTCAACTCTAACCCATAACAATACTTAACTTCTTCAAACCCGTCTACCCCATCGTCACAAAACTCAAATTCTTCCTCGCAAATGATTCCACCATTTGGTACGCAAATGACACCCGATCAAAATTATCAACTACAACTTGCGTATCATCAAAACCAACCACAAGGATTCCAAAATTTCTAATATCCAAGAAATACACCACCACAATTCTTTCAACCATAATTTTTTCAATCCCAACCACAATTCTTTGAATCACAACCATCAAAATCATAATTCAAAGTACCACAACCCCCATCACAAGACACCCGTGAATCCCGTGATGCACGAAGTAAAGGAAAAAATTCACGAAACCTTTAAAAACAAAAAAGCCACCCATGGTGAATTTGGACGTAGATGACGAGGATGACGTGGAGGAACAGACACAAGCGAATACCCGTTGGACACACCACGAAGAAACGTTGTTAGCCGAGACCTTGGTG
>JARVZY010003237.1:0-20339 GCA_030686995.1 Artemisia argyi | reverse complement strand
AAATGTTCATTTTTGATGGGTGAAGAGAATTCATCTGAGGATGAGGAACTTAGGTTGATTGTGTGGTTGGACCAAAGTGGTTTGACACTTATACGTGCGGTTCTCCGAACGGGTCGAGATGGTTGAGAGGTTATTGTTGACTTTGTCATTGTAAAGATGGTTGATTAGAGGTTTAGGATCAGAGATTGTGATGGTGATGGTGTGATTTGAGGGTGTTCTAAGATGGTTAAATTTATAGAGGTGAAGAAGTATGGGAAGGAGTGTTTGGATTTGATGTTTAACCATACAAAAATGGAGGTTGCTAATGATTTGGAAGATTAATGAGGGTTGTCAAATCAATGGAAGTCAATCCAATGAAAATGGTGAAAGAAGAAGACAAAGATTTGTACTAAATGCTTAGTGGTTTTGGCAAATTGGGTGAAGGTATATGTTTCACGGATTGCAAGGAACCTTTGGAAGGGTTCCTTCCTTTATGAGTGAAGGTTCCTTGAGGTGGTTATGGTTAAGTTTGAAATTTGGCGGGAAATGGTTTTCTATGAGTTGTAGAGGATGAGAAAGACCCTAATGTGCTTAACAAATAGTAGGGAATGGATTTCTATCTAAAAGGATGATTTGTGTTGAGTGGAATTTGAAATGTCGAGAAAGAAAAAAAATTTTGCAGGTCTATTGGCGGAACCCTGGGACTACCCAGACGGAACCCTCACCCTCCTGAGGGTTCCGTCTGATCCGTTGGGCTAATTCTTGAATTCCAGAAAAATACACTGGCGGAACCCATTTTAGGGTGCCGCCAGTTCCGCCAATGCTGAAAAACAAGGCAGTCCACGTTTTTAACCTGCGAGACGATTTTCAAATTTTTCGAAAACTCCTAAAAACAAAAATATAATTCATATCTGGTTAGGAAATGCAAAAATTGGACATGTAAACACGCATACCATTGGACTTTGACCGGGGGCTAGCGAATTTCACTATACTATAGTGAAATTTTCATACACTTGAAAATTTGACAACATGCCAAATGTTGTCGTCCTGCATCATAGTTAGTTCATACATGTTCCAAATTGTACCAAATATTCTATCAACACACAAATTCATGACAAACATTGTTTAAACGACCAAATTATTCAAATAGCACCTTGTGCCAAACAATCCTACACACCCGCTCTCATTGACGGTCAATCTTCTTCTTGAGCTTTCCAAGGAATCTCTCAAGATTCTTGAACATCCCCTTTGTTTGCTTGAACTCCGCCGACTCATTTGGAATATCCGGAAGTTGGGAAAGGTATTCTAGAGGCGGGAGCCTAGAGTTGGACAAAGTCTCATCTTCACTCATTGAGGATGATGATGAAGAGGTAGGAGGATGAGGACGTTTTCCTTGGGCTTTGTAGACTCTCCTATCACTTAGTGGGACAAAAGTGTGTGGAATGAGAGAGTAGTCTAGGTGAAGACCTCTAGGAGTTGGTGGAATGGGAGAGATGAACCTAAAGAGACGGGTCAAGAGCATTCCATACGGCATAGCCGTTGTGCCTTGCACCGGAATGTCGGCCATTCTCTTGGCCATGTAGTAGGCAAGGTTGAAGGGTTACCTAACGGACAAGGAGTAGAGCATGTAGCAAAGGCAAACATTGATATGATCCCGGTTTCCTATGGTGCTAATGACATTGGCTCTAAGTAGTTCTTCCCATTTCTTGAATTGGGGCTTGAGTTCATTGAGTTCCATACCATATGGGTCCTTGTTGACCTCATTTCTGGTTCGGGTTCTCCTAGCGTTGGTGGTCCTAATGAAGAGGTGGTCACGGAGTTCATCCTTGGACACAAGAGGGGTATCATAGGGATGGATTCGGTCAATGAGTGTGTCAAGAGTTGAGAGGGAATGCTTGTCGGAGTAGATGCAAGTACCACGGTTTGGGACACCTAAGATTTGAGCAAATTCCTCGAGAGTGAAGGAGTATTCATGACTACTAGCCCTAAAGTTAATAGACATGCGACCATACTCATCCGTGGAGTGAGTGACGGATGCATAGAACTCTAAAATAAACCTAGGACAAATAGGCTCATTGATCTCTAAAAGACAATCAAAGTTGATGGTTGCAAGTTCATTAGGTAGGTTTGTACCTTCTATGAAGGATGGGTCAATGGTTCTACCTTCGTGGACATAACGCTTTTTTAGGGCTTTGAAAACATCGATTTGAGTTGGAGTAAGACCTTTGGTTTTATGGTGTTTGGGTAGATACTTAATGGTGTCCTTGTGGTCGTAATGGGTTAGAGGAGGCATGATGATTCTTAGAAAAACAAAATTTCACATTTTAGTCTAAGTAAACGACTATTGTAATGTGGATGTTCTAGTGTGTGCCTATATGAAAACAATGTGGAGGTGCGGTTATCTTGACTCATTTTGATGCTCAAAACATTTTAGAATGCAAGTTTAGTTATACAACAAAAGATAACCCAAGCGCTCCTAGTTCAATGTAGCTTCGTTTGAATGTACCCGAAAATACATATTGGTTATGTATTCCCTTTAGCATTCAAGAGACATTATGCAAGTGATGTTTTTGAACATAACGTTTTGATTTTGTATTTACAATGTGAGATGAAAAAATATTTGTCCTATTTGTGAGAAATTTTTGCAAGAATTTGACATAGGGTGTTTTAGTAAATATGTTAATAACTTATAATAATGCAATTCCTAACTATGGGAAACATGATTAGTTTTGTTAAACACCTAATTTCATGCATGGGTTTCTCAAGTTAATGCATAACCCCAAGTTTTTATTTTTGTGCAAAAATAGAATTCCTAGACTCAGATCAGGAGTGTAATCATGTTTAGAATACTTACAATGATGATTGATGAGCAATGTGAATGAAGGAAGGATCAAAAATTCATAGTTGTGGATGAGTGGTGAAGTGAATAGTAGCAGTTTGGAAGTGGTGGTATGAGATAATGGGTGTTTGGTTTAATATAAACTAAGAAAAAGGTTCTGCAGGTCGGCGGATACGGCGGAACCAAAAAGAGGGTTCCGCCCATTATGGCTGAGGGTTCCGCCGACTCTGCTGAGAAAAAGACTTATTGATTTGTTTTGATTTTTGTGATTTTTGTCTAATGTCTAGAACTACAATTTGGGTTCCATGAGTCCTAAGCCTAGCCTAAGAAGGTTAAAAGGTTCTCGTTTAAGAGGTTTTGTGAGAATGTCGGCTATGTTGTCTTCGGAAGAAACTTTCTCAATTGAGATGTTTCCTTTTTGAATGTTATCATGAAGGAAATGATGATGGATTTCAATATGTTTGGTACGAGCATGTGGAACAGGATTTTTGCTAAGATCAATGGCTCCTTTGTTGTCACAAAGAATGGTGATGTCGTTAAGTTGAATTACGTAGTCGACAAGGGCTTGCTTCATCCAAAGAGCTTGTTGACATGCCTTTCCGGCCGAAATGTATTCAGCTTCCGTTGTTGAGATAGCGAGAGCCATTTGCTTCTTAGAGAACCATGAGGTGAGACAATGTCCAACAAAAGTACAAATACCACTTGTGCTTTTTCTATCAACATAGTCACCGGCATGATCCGAATCGGCATACACTATGGTGTCTATTCCCGTTCCTTTGGGATACCATAAACCTAAATGTGTAGTGCCCTTAATATATCTAAAAATCCTTTTAACGGCTTCGAGATGAGTTGTCTTAGGATCTTCTTGAAAACGAGCATATAGACAAACACTAAACATAATGTCGGGTCTACTAGCCGTTAGGTAAAGTAGACTTCCAATCATACCTCTATATTTAATGCTATCTACGGATTCACTTTCCTCATCCTTGGTGAGTTTTGTTTCCGTGGACATGGGCGTTTTCATTGGTTTCGAATCTTCTAATCCAAATTTCTTAAGCATGTCCTTAATATATTTAGATTAGTTAAAGAAGATACCATCTTCTATTTGTTTA
Source organism: Artemisia argyi (assembly GCA_030686995.1). Lineage (NCBI taxonomy): Eukaryota > Viridiplantae > Streptophyta > Magnoliopsida > Asterales > Asteraceae > Artemisia > Artemisia argyi. The sequence goes on along the minus strand of JARVZY010003237.1, from coordinate 16,409 downwards.
ATTTGGAGTCCTAAGAAAAAGTTGAGTTCTCCCATCATACTCATTTCAAACTAGTCATGCATGATTTTTGAGAAATCTACGCATAATTCTTGACAAGTTGATCCGAATATAATGTCATCAACATAGATTTGGACTATGATAATATGTGAATCTTTCTTCTTAGTGAAGAGAGTATTATCAACTAAGCCCATGGTATACTTATGGTCAACTAGGAAGGTTTTAAGTCGATCATACCATGCTTTTGGAGCTTGCTTAAGTCCGTAAAGAGCCTTTTTAAGTTTGTAAACATGATTAGGTTTTTCAAAATCGATGAAGCCCGGTGGTTGAGCAACATACACTTCTTTATTTATAACCCCGTTTAGGAATGCACTTTTGACGTCCATTTGAAAGAGTTTAAAATTGTGTGAACATGCATATGCAAGTAAGATTCTAATTGACTCGAGCCTAGCAACCGGAGCAAAAGTTTCATCGTAGTCAATGCCTTTTTACTGATTGTATCCTTGTGCTACTAGCCTAGCTTTGTTTCTAGACACAATTCCATTTTCATCCATTTTATTATGAAAAACCCATTTTGTTCCAATTATTGTTTGACTCCTTGGTTGAGGAACTAATGTCCATACATCATTCCTAACAAATTGGTTTAACTCTTCTTGCATGGCTATTACCCAAGACTCATCATTTATGGCTTCGTTAATGTTTTTCGGTTCAATGGTTGACACGAAACAAAAGTCGTTACTTTCATTTTGGGCTTTAGATCTTAGTGTTCTCTCATTAATTTTTCCTATGACATTATCTAATGGATGACTTTTGGATTGTTTAACATTAACAATTTCTTTGCTTAATGGTTCATCTTCCTTGTCATTTTCTAAGATTACTTGGTTTTCAATAGCTTGACTTTCAACTAAGTCATCATCTACCAAAGGTGATGTCTTAGAGGGAGGTGGACTCTCGTCGAATGTTACGTTCAACGATTCCTCGACTCTTAAGGTTTCTTTGTTTAAAACAATGTAAGCTTTACTATTTTGTGAATATCCAAGAAATACACCTTCATAATACTTTGGGTCAAATTTGGTGAGATAGTCATTGGTGTTAAGAATAAGGCATTTACTACCAAACACTCTAAAGTATCCTAATGTAGGCTTTTTACCTTTGTATAGTTCATAAGGAGTTTTATTCAAAAATGGTCTAATTAAGACTCGATTTAAAATGTACGTTGATGTGTCAACGGCGTTACACCAAAACTTTTGTGGAATGTTTTGTTCATTAAGCATTGTTTTACTCATCTCTTGCAAAGTCCGGTTTTTACGTTCTACTACACCATTAGATTGAGGAGTGCGTAGAGCCGAAAAGTTATGAGTAATACCATTTTTATCACAAAAGTTTCCAAATTGAAATTCATTATCAAATTCACGACCGTGATCCGTTCTAATAGACACAATACTAGACCCTACTTGATTTTGGATTTTCTTACTTAGAATCTCAAATTTATCAAAAGCTTCATTTTTACTTTTCAAAATTTTTGTCCAAGTATATCTTGAGTAATCATCTACTATGACCAAAGTATAGAAGTTACCTCCATAACTTTGTATAGCGGATGGACCGAACAAATCCATATGCAAAAGTTCTAGACACCTAGATGTAGAAACAAAGTTTTTAGCCTTATGGCTACTATGGACTTGTTTACCGACTTTGCAAGCATCACAAAAGTGTTGGTCATATTTCAACTTGGGTATGTTTCGAACTAGGTCTTTGGAGGAGAGGTTTTGTATAAGTCTCATGTTAGCGTGTCCTAAACGTCTATGCCATAAAGTTGAAGATTCATCTAATGAAGTAAGACAAAGTTTTTCTCTAGATGTTTGATCCATATTCATGACATACACGTTATACTTAAGAACACCTTTGGCTATGGTTATGCCATCTTTAAGTATTTTACTTCCATTTTCACTAAAAAAGATATTATACTTATTACGGCAAAGTTGACTAATACTAAGGAGATTAAAACCTAAGTTATCAACATGAGCTACATCATCTAGAAAAAGAGAGTCATGAGAGATTATACCTTTTCCGATGATTTTGCTCTTAGCTTTACTACCAAACGTAACGTTACCTCCATCACATTTGTGATAAGTTGAGAAGAGGCTTTTGTTACCCGCCATGTGCCTTGAACAACCGCTATCTTTAATCCATTCATCCGGTTCCAAACATACTTTGAGGCACACCTATTTTACGAAAAACACTCAAACATTTGGTCCCCAATTTCTCATGGATCCATTTTGGTTAAGCATACCATTAACTTGATCCAAGTATGAAAATAGAACATAAGGGTTCCATGACATGTAATTTGGAGTTTGGTAATGTCCAGGAGTGTTTTGGTTCCAAACATGTTGGTAGTTTGGTCGTGTGTTGTAGTTACTCTTTGGAAAGGGGCGTTTGGGAATTGGAGTCTTAGGTCTCGGTTGAGTAGTTCTAGTTCTAAATTCGTTTTTACTAAGTCCTACTCCAGTTTTAATAGCAGGTTTTGTTTCATTTTTATATGTGACTTTAACAAATTTTGAACGATCCGACGTGGAAGTTGTCACTGCTGCTGCAGACCCGGCGAAACCTTGGTTCCGTCTGTTCCGCGTGCTGCTGTAGCATTTTTGTTAGTTTCTTGTGCTTTCTTTTATTGTTTCGTTTGACTCTTCGAAGTTTCTAGTTTCATGAAACCTAGTCCTGTTTTATCAAATGGTGACTTTTGAAGTTTCATAATTTCATCTGCACAAGAAATACTTTTATCGAACTTCTTAAACTTTGTTGTTTGTTTTATTAGATCATCTTGAGTAATTCTAAGTTTCTCAATTTCGAGTTTAAGCTCTTCACAAGATTTGCACGATGTGTCAATACCTTTACTCTTTTCTAATCTCTTAGCTTTTTCTTTTAACTCATAAACTTCATTTTCTAAAAACTCCTTTTTAGTTTTCAAAAATTTATTTTTGTTTATGATTTTTAAGCTTAATTCACAAAGTTTGTTATATTCTTTTTGTAAGGTGTCATCATCAATAGAAGAGTAAGATGAGTCGGAGAGTACCTCATTTGAGTCGTGAGCCATGAGAACAATTTCATCATTCTTTGGCTCATCGTCATCTTCTTCATAGTCACTCCAAGAACCACCCACAAAAGCTTGTTGAGATTTGCTTTTGGGTGGTTTTGGACATTCTCCTACGAGATGACTTGTGTTTCCACACCTAAAGCATTTCCTTTCAACCTTTCCTTTCCTATCATCACGATCTTTTCGGAAGGTTTTCTTGTCATCTTTAGGTTGCCTTACAAACTTCCCTTGTCTACGAAAGAACTTCTTGAAGTCTCTAACGGCCATGGCATATTCTTCATCATCACTATCCGAACTAGATTCTTCATCATCACTTGATTGGACTTTAGCTTTCAAGGCAATAGACTTAACCTTTTCTTTCTTGCCTTTAACTATTTCCGAATCTTTTTCCATTACCATTTCATGAACTTTGAGGTTTCCAATTAGCTCGTCAAGTGACATGCTTAAAAGATCCTTAGATTCTTCAATTGCCGTCACTTTTGCTCTCCACTTCGGATGGAGTGCTCTAAGGAATTTTCTGACAAAATTCTTGCTACAAAAAGATTCATCAAGTGCTTTAAGTGAAGTAATAATAGTGTTAAACCTAGCAAATGCACTATCAATAGTCTCATCTTCGGAAATAGTAAATTGTTTATATTGTTGAACAAGAAGATCAATTTTGTTATCCTTAACTTGTGAGTTTCCTTGATGAGGGACTATTAAAGATTGCCAAATTTCTTTGGCGGTTTTACACATAAAGACTCTTTCATATTCTTTCTTAGGCAAAGCATTGTAAAACATCATTTTAGCTTCATTATTTTTAGCAATTAATTTCTTTTGATCTTCATCTTTACTATTCGTAACTATATTATCACCATCAATGATTATATACCATAAATCTATATCTTTAGATTTCACGTAAGTTTCAAATCGGTTTTTCCAATATATAAAACCATTTGCTTCAAAAAGTGGTGGTCTTTGCATAAATTGCCCTTCTTTGTAATTTTCAAAATCCATGGATCGTTTCAAGTTTTAAAACACAATATATTTTAAAAGCTTGAGTAACGTAGCTCTTGATGCCAATTGTGGAAAACTAGAAGGGGGGTTGAATAGTTTTACCGGTTTTTCGTTTAATTATCTTTTGAAACTTTCTGTTTAAACAAAGATATGAACACAAAGACAATATATAACATGCAAGTATAAAGAAAGAAACGATCAAATCACAACACGAGTATTTATCGTGGTTCGGCTACAAGGACTCTTTTTCCTTGCCCTACGTCCACGCCCCGAGTATCCAACTCGAGAGTTTCTTTCACTAGTCAACAAGCTCCTTTCACCGGCGGAGAAAACCTTACACGTCGCTTACACGATTACCGACACTAAGCTAGATGTCGAGTTCTTTTACAAGGGTACAATCACTCCCGTTAGTTCTTTTACAAGGGTACAACAACTCCCGTCACACTATGTATTTTAAGGCCTAAAATACTAACCGATCACAACTGAAAACACACAATCAAATGAAGTGTAAACCACACAAAGTCTACACGATGCTAAGCTAACAAGTCTTGCAACGTTGTGTTGAATACTTGTAACTTTATATGAACTTGTGAACTTCTTTGCTACAAAAGAAACTTCACATCAAAATGAAATGTTAAGGGGTTAGATGAATGATATAAATGTATGTGTGTGAAATGTAATGAGAAGTGATCAAGCCAAAATTCAAACAAATGGCTTGGTATTTATAGCAAAACCTTCAGCAGGTCTGGCGGATACGACGGAACCCTCAGATGGGTTCCGCCCGTGTACCTCCAGGGTTCCGCCAGGCTGACAGAAGGTTTTGCAATAAATCTTTCCAAACCAACCAAAGTCACATCAACTTATTTCTAGTCAAACACACATTGAATCAAAGTAGAATGCTTCCAAAAATGTGTAAGAGCTTATGGTAAGTCAAACATACAAACTTACCATAAATGCATAATGTGATGTTAACATTTTTCTATTTTAAGAAATATAAAAAGTGTTATGTTTTATATGAAATGTAAATGTAGCAAATGTCTAATTATGCAAGTCTTTAAACTAAAATTATGTTTTACTAAAAACTAAAGTTTACACTTTGTCGTTAACAAAACTTAGCAAAGATCGTAAAATATAAATAAGGTTTTTAGGCGATATTTGTATTAACATATTTTTTATAAAGTTATTGTCATGGTAAACTTAAAATTGCAATATGTTGTTCGCTAACAATTTTAATCTCATGGTACTCGCCTCCGCAACGCGCGAGTACCCTTCTATCAATAATTAAGTATATTATCATGTTGGTATGATAAACCCATCATATTATGCATTTTTTAATTTTCAGACTTTTCTCATAAAAAAATTTACCCGCCACAAACTCGAGTAAAATTATCACGCAACACACTTACCCTTGAAAATAGTAGCAACAATGCAACACCGACAAATACTCCGTACCTTATTTTGTGATAATTAAGATTTGCTTACGTGGGCAATCAATTTTATAAACAGAACGAAGTGCGGGACCAAGTATTGAAGGCACACGGGACCAAGCGAGTGACATATTTTACACGTGATCATTGACTAAATATCGTGTAACAAAATATATATTACCTGCCTTATCAATTTCATCAGTAAGAAGAGCATGCTGAAACCACCATCACAATCTACATATCAAGTCAGGCCAATGTTGTTTGCTGTATTTCTTGTGCTATTTTCATTGGAAGTTATCGACTCACGGTCCCTCGTTAAGACACTGCCAGGATTCGATGGTGATCTTCCTTTCACACTCGAAACTGGGTAACCTCGTGATACTCTTTTTAGCTGAATTATGTTGGTTTAATTTCCTATTTTCGGTTTATACGAACTCATACTAAGACAATGTGGTTTGATAAATGTACATTGGGTTAGGTGAGTCCAATGATGTGCAGTTATTTTACTACTTTATTGAGTCCGAAGGGAACCTGAAAGATGACCCTCTCATGCTTTGGATGAGTGGAGGCCCTGGTTGTTCTTCTGCTTCTGGCCTCTTTTATGAAATTGGTAATTTCTTACATCTCTAGCTTGTTTTAGCCAAAACAGCTTTTACATATTTTCAATGTAGAGGTCGTGACCCAACTTTGCATTTAGCTCACATTACGGTTTGGTAATTCCAAAGCAACCAACTATTCCTGTTTTGGTAATTTCGAAACAAGTGCTGATCGTGAGTTCGTGACATTAACTAGCTAACACTGAGATCGTAAAATAAGTATAAGGTGATCCTATATATGAGTAGGTTTCTTCATTTCAAGTTCCTAGATATTTTTTGTTTCAATATAATGTCTTTGGTCGAAGTGTAAATTCTCAAAAGGGGATTTTTTTTTTTTTTTTTTTTTTTTTTACAATTTTTCAAAAAGATACAAACCTAACATGTTTTCCCAATTTGGTCAAGTGCTAACGCGCGATTTGACACGTGTCCATTTTTTTTAATAATAAAGTACAGTGGTATGTGGGTGTTTTTCCAAAAATTCTTTTTCTATTATTACAAAATTACTTATTTACCCTTATTTTTATATGAGTCAATTAAATGTGCGATTTTACTACCCTTAAATGTGCGAATGTGCGATTTCACTTTATTTCCAGATTCCGGCAAATTAAATGTGCGATTTTACTACCCCTTAAATGTGCGAATGTGTGATTTCACTTTATTTCCAGATTCCAGCAAATTAAATGTGCGATTTTACTACCCCTTAAATGTGCGAATGTGCGATTTCATTTTATTTCCAGATTCCGACAAATTAAATGTGCAACTGTACTTCTCGTTATTCCGGCCAACTTTTTTTTTTTTGAAATATACATCTCAATCTTAGCCACCACCTCTAAATCTCAACCAATTTTGTGAAATATACCGTGAAATATACATCTCATTGAGCTTTATATAATCAAACACTACACCTTATATTAGAGCTGGCAAATCGTGTCTTAACAAGTTCGGAGCGTGCGAATAACATAAGTTTCAAACATGAAAACGACTCGTTTAACACTTGCTTTTGATGGTTTGAATATGACAGTTATACGTTTTATATATCAAAAAGTTAAATATTGAACCCTAGAATACTAAAAACAATTATTTTAAAAAATAAAAAAGTCTAGAGATATAGCTCAGTAAACACGGGAATCACTTCGGCTTAAACACGGCTATGCTTCGCTCTTTTTAACTATCGCTAGTCTGTGAAAGAAGATTTCAATTTATGGTCACTTTCAGTCTAACCCGGATTTACTTAGTTAGTCGAGACTTGCTTCTTAGCGTGTAGTAGATCAACCAGGCTAGCTTTCCTGTAGTAGAGCGCGGGGAGAGTGACCATCATGGCCTTGAATAGGGTGTGCCTTTTATTCTGTACATTTTTTATGAGGAGTACTCTTGAATGTACTATACAGTAGGTTCTCAGTGCCCTAAGATCCTAATCCCAGATCGAATTCCAATCGCAGAATTGTTCTCAAGCGAATGGCTTTTACTCAACCTCAATTCATTACCCAATTTGCCAAATCCTTTTCAACCAATCATAAACCCACTAATCAGTAACCGATCATAAACCCAGTAACCAGTAACCACCTCTAAATCTCAACCAATCATAAACCCAGTAACCACTCCACTACACCACTCACCAACCACCTCTAAATCTCGGCCACCACCACCACCGCAGCTACACCGCCATCACCATCATCAAAACAACCATAAACCCTCCCTTAGATCACCTACCTTGTCTCAGATCCGTGTTGTACGCGCCATCAGATCTGTGAGTTTTAGGTAAGGAGGTAAGTAGATCCATGGGTAAGGGTGATAAACTCACCGATTCTCACTCTCGTACGCCTTGTTTCATCTCGAATCCGAGCTCATAAGCTTATTCTTGGTTGTTAGATTTATTTGGTCTTGTGTGTTGTGTTAGTTTGGGTCACGGTGGTTTGGTGGTGGTGGTGGAAGTATCAGGCGGCGGTGATGATGGATTTGGAGGTGGTGGTGAATGGTGGTGAAAGTATTAGGTGGTGGTGAGAGAAGGAGATGAGGATAATGTGACTAGTATTTATTTATCATAAATAGAGGGGTACATTTGTCATTTAAACAATAATTCAAAGTCAAAGTTCAGACATAGAGGGATACGTGTCACACATTCAGTGGAATAGCACTTTCGCACATTATCACTTGACTAAATTGGGAAAACATGTTGGGTTTGTATCCTTTTGGGAAATTGAAAAAATAAAAAGTCCTCTTTTGAGAATTTGCTCATGGTCGAAAGTCCATCCCAGTACTAAGTATTGAGTTTTCGAGACAAATTGCCGCCACACGAAACTAATAGCAACCCCAGTTGGGATTAAGCTAACATATGGAGCAGAAGTATCCTATTAGGATTCATTATCCCTATATAAAGAAATCTAATGTAAGTGTAAATTTGTATCTGAAATCCATGATCAATATCTATTCTAGTTAATTTGGTTGTGGATGTAGCATGGTTATCCTAGTTGTGTAAACCATGCAACTCGGTACTAGGACTTATTGCTGTGATACTCTAGCAAACAGCAAAGTTTTTGCTGTGATACTCTAGCAAACAGCGAACTTTTTTTGTTTTACAAACATAGATGTGTGTGAGACTTTGATAGTTCTGTGCAGGCCCCCTCACTTTTCCATATGAAACCTCTACTTTGGAGAAGCCAGTACTTGAGTTAGTCCCTGACGGTTGGACAAAGGTGACTCTAAATCTTACCTGAAGTATTGATTTCATTACCAATATAGTTACACTTTTTTAGACAAACATTCATGTTCAAAAAATATGTGCTGAGTTACTTCACAATAATTTCATACCAATGTAATTACATCACATTTTAGGTGGCCAACATAATATTTCTTGATCAACCAGCTGGGACTGGATTCTCCTATGCAAGAACTCCCGAAGCTTACATAACAAATGATACATCAGCAGCAATATATTCATACAATTTTCTGAGGAAGGTTGGGTCATTATCCTGTATAAGCAATTACTTCTCTGTTTACTCAGTAAACATGTATCTTCAATGCATATATGACGTGTAGTTTTTCAAAGAAATTACTTTATCTCCTGTAAGTACAAACTAAGATGCAGCTTGCTGGCTATTTATTTCTTCTTGCAGTGGCTAATCAAGCATCCTAAATTTCTCAACAATCCGTTGTATATTGGTGCAGCTTCGTACAGTGGCATAGTGCTGCCAATTATTGTTGAGGAAATATATAACGGTACTCATAGATAGTTTAATTCCATGGTATCGAGCTTGCAATAGAAAAACTAAATTCTTCACCACAAAACACTATAGTAATCTTGTTAGCCATAAATTAAAAAATACACTCTTTCATCTAGCTTCTGTAGTAGACTTCATAAGTTACTTTTAAGGTAGATTATGGCGTAATACCCGATTTTCAGCTTGTTGTTTCCATCCTTTGTAGGTAATGAAGTTGGAAAATTGCCACATCTCAATATCAAGGTACAAATTAGTTATTTATCAACACAACTTGTTGTAATAATTATTTTGTTACAATATAAGCTGAATTTACTTAACTGGTTACATTGAATTCTATAATTCCAGTTTTTTGAATAAACCTAATTTTTTATGGATCACTTAATTGGATTTTTTCTTCGAGTTAGGGGTATGTTCTTGGTAATCCTATAACAGATACAAATGGAGACTTTAATTCAAGAATGCCATTTGCTCATCGAATGGCATTATTGTCGGATGCAATCTACAAGGTAATGGAGCACTTTCAAGCTGCCTGTAGTTTCACTACTTTCTAGTATTTGAACTTGTTATATAATGGTTCGAAGATCCTCTTTAAACTATGTCAAATGACCTGTTTCCCCCTCCTTTGACTTAGCTTTATTTTAAAAGTCTTAACTTCGGTAGTGGTCAATAACCCCTTTTTAAACCAATTGTTTGCTCTAATACTCATACATGTTATACCATAACAAAAAATAAAAAATAAAAAATATTACTCTCGGTCTTGGGGTGTTACAAAACATGATCTATGCAGTGTCTAGGCATCGTCATCTACCCGTACTTAGGTGCTGCATGCACAAACAAAGCTGCAATATGTCGGGAATTAAATCACTTTCTTTTGCAGTCAACTAAAGAAAATTGCCATGGAGACTACATAAATGTAGATCCCGAGAACAGTCTGTGCAAACATGATCTTCAAGTGGTAAATAAGGTACTACAAGAGTAGTTTTTCAATTTGGGTTATTAGCTATATATTCTGCATTTGTATTCCTTTTAATGCTCCTTTCTTTTGATCTGTAGTGCCTTGAAAGAATTTCCACGTCATAGATTCTAGAGCCAACTTGTGACACTAAAGATGTCTTCGAATTTAAATCCGACACCTCCAGGAGGGGCTTAGCAGCTGTTGACAAGACATTTCTCGATAATTGGTCGTTAGCAGAACTTCAGATGCAAGGGTGCCGAGTATTATTCTCTTTCTCTCTCTAGTTCTTACGCTATGTGTGTGTTAAGCTTCACCACTACTCTCCCGACCCCCCCCCCCCCCCCCCCCCCACACACACACACACACGCCCAAATTGTCATTAACCAGTATACTGGTTATTTAGAAAGATAGGTAAAATATGCCAAATGGTGATGATGTTTTTAATATTCCTTCCCCATTTTTTTAGAGTTATAATGTTTTCTTGTAACTACATACCATTCAATCACAATTTGCAGGATGACCTTTCCTATGTTTGGGCTAATAACAGGGATGTGCGAGAAGCTCTTCACATTCGTGAGGTTTGTAGGTCACCTCATAGTTTAATTCTTGTTCATCGATCTTAATAACCTAAGATAATATATCTTTTTATCGGGTAGGCTAGAATAATAATATATTGATTGCCAGGAATTTGGGGATATAGAGTGGGTGCGATGCAATGAAACCTTTTCTTCTAAACATAAGGAAGCTATATACACACACAATGTTGTGAGTAGTGTTGACTATCATCGACGTCTTTCGGATAAAACTTGTCGAGCTCATATATACAGGTAATACCAATTGTATGCTTCTTCTAGTCGATCTGAAAGTAAAGATAGTGATTACGTTTTTATGTTTTTTATGTGTGTGTTTGAACAGTGGAGATCATGACATGATTGTTCCATATGTGGGTACTTTGAGCTGGATTGAATCTCTAAACTTACCGGTTGTAGATGATTGGAGACCCTGGTTCGTAGACAAACAAGTAGCCGGGTTAGTTGTGCTGATATGAATTCCTTTAATCAAGATAAATGCATAAAATATTGATGTTTTGGCACTATGCTCTGATATCTTCTTTTTTTTTTTTTTCAGATACACCATGAAATACTTGAATGACAATTACAGCTTAACATTTGCTTCTGTAAAGGTGAATCTCGTCGTATGAAATTTGGGCATGCCTTTTAGTTTACAAAAAGTTCAGCTAATAATTTGTTACCTTAACTTGAACCCAAACTTTTTGGTTTTATACTGAGACTTGTTGTAATTTTCATGAAACGAATCTTTTCTTACTTATGATCATGATGGTTGACCTTTTTCAATCGTTGACAGGGAGGTGGTCACACAGCTCCATCTTATAAACCGAAAGAATGTTCAAGCATGTTTATGAGGTGGCTTGTGGACGACACGTTGTGAGCAACAGCTTTTGAATTTGATGTTTGTGTCTTTTTTTTTGACTGGCAAACAATTTGATGTTTGTGTATTATCTTGTTAGTACTATATAATCCATTTGTACGTGTGTTTTCTTTTTCTGCACAATTATACAAGTAGTTTATACCAGTACTGTTGTTTGTTACCAAAATACAACTTTCTAGGTGAGGCCACTTTCTGAATTAGGAAGCCGATGATGAAATGATACAACTTTGAATGTTTATGATTTGTGTTTTATGTTGTCTGACAATAAATAAAGTAAAGTAACTCCCAATACCGTCTTTCACGGTGTATGGGGGAGGTTGAGACGTAGACAACCATACCCCTACCTAAGGTAGAGAGGCTGCTTCCGGTTCTACCTAAGGTAGAAAAGGACCTCCGGCCTTTTGTAGGGAGTGAGGATCGAACCCTTGACCTCTAGGTTAAGAGGCAAGGGGTTTTCCAACTGATCCAACCCTACTTGTTTTGTCTGACAATAAATAAATCTCCAAAATATGAAGGATGGTCAAACTAAGTTCATACAAATATTGGGTATAAACCACGGATACTAATCTGACTTATTTGTTACTATAATCTATTTGAAGTAATTTGAAGAAAGAGATTTTAAGCCATAGGAATGAAACCCCATTACTGCATCTCACTTGAATTACAAACTCACTTGAATTACAAAATCAGGTATTCAAAGCAACAGTCTTGGCCACATTGACACACTTAGGAATTCATACCCATTTTCCCATTTTCATTCCAATTCCAATACACCAATAGTCATTCCTTGCAGCAAACCAACGCTTATTCATCTTTGAGTTACTATATCATCCCATTTTGTAAAATAATATGGATCATTGTTTAGTTTATTTAATACCATAATTATTGAATTATACCATAATAGAAATTTCAAACCGGAATACTTCATACTTCAGGATTTATCGATTTTTCTTGATACAACATCTATCAACTTCGGGAATACATAGAATTACAAGAGATTTGTTGAACCTAAACTAAACGATGAAACATAATCAACCAATTTCTTGAGACTCTGATGTGAAGATCCACCTTCATCGAAAGAGATGGCCGTGTCTTTCTTCACACGACTTATTCTCTCTCTGATCTCTTCACCTTCTTTTTCCTCCATTACTCTTTTGATCGCTCTCTCGACTCCCACCCTTTCAAGACCATCCTCCAATAAAACACCAATCTTCCAAACATCACTTACATATCTTGCAATTATTGGTTGGCCAACAGCACAAGGTGCACAAATCATAGGAACCCCTTCACATATGCACTCCAATGTTGAATTCCATCCACTATGAGTCCAAAAACACCCTATAGAGGGATGTGCCAGAACTTCATTCTGCGGACACCATTTTACTATGCGTCCCCTTTCTCCCACTTCTTCTAGAAATTTATCAGGCAACAGCTCGAGCCATTCTGAACCTTCTACCCACCCTGGTCGAACAACCCACAAGAAAGGAAGGTCAATGTTGGCCAACACATAAGCCACTTCAAGAAATTCTGATTTTGAAATGCGTGCAACACTCCCGAAACTCATGTATAGCACAGACTTGGGGGCTTGTCCATCTAGCCATGTGAAAAAGGTTCGGTCTTGATCAAGCACACTGCTTGGCGACACATGGCGACACAGGGAAATACATATGTAGCGGGCCTAAACTGAACTTTGGAATTGGAAAATCTTGGTTAAGGGTTTCTAGAGAATGTTCTTCGAGTTCAATGAAGGAATTCCAAATGATTCCCGATGATGCCTATATTTGTTTAACTACTTTAGTGAGATATTCCCCCAAACCTTTTGGGTTCGGTGTGATCTTTATGATGTCTTTTACTTTCAAAAGGGGATATTTCGGCATTGGCGCTTCATATTCTGGATCTGGAAGTATCAAGACATATTGCATACAGGAAAGTAGTTAATATGACGAACCTAACAGCATAAATATGTACCTATATCTATACGCAACAAATATGTTTTGTAATCAAAATTTACAATCTATAATGTGATTGTAAAACCTCTGTAAGATAGCAAAGAATAGACCTTTTTTTGTAAAGTTGAAGTACCCCTTTTCATAGAAAGACAGTAAATCGCCATAAACAAGGACCGAAGTAATCGTGCATGCCCACGTCACCAACCGAGGCACCTTCATAGAGTCAGCCACTTCCTGCGCGAAGTAGTATTCAGCATATGTGATTAAACAAGCCACTGGTGGCTCATTGGGTTCAGCCAACAACCCATTTAGGCACTCAGTAAATGAATCTACACAGTTTTCATTAAGGTACGTAATGATAAAGGTAGGATCTGGTGGTGTCTTGGGCACATAATTTATCTCAGAAATATGGTCAGCAATGGCCTTGAAGGTGAAGTGAGGATAGTTTGCATAACTGGGTGAGTTAAGTTCAGCGTGTAAGAAAATTATTTTAAAACTATGGTTATGAAAAATATTTCCTAGCAGAAGCATGGGAGTAATATGACCTTGCCAAGGTAGGGGAAACAATATTATTCTCTGGCGAGTTGATGTTGGTTGTGTTGACCCAAGAGTACTGGTGTCTCCACTCTCCTCCACTGGGGTTCATGTTCAGTGAGTTTCAATTCTAACTTGATCAGGAAATAGTTTAAGTTTTAGTGCCAGAAGATGAACAATATAGGATATACTTCAAGTTTTGGTTTTAGTGTTTTTCATTGATTAAGGGTGCGTTTGTACGTTGCAACGTTTTGGGGTTATAGTTGAAAGTATATATATGAGTATATGACTAAAGAAATTTGGTATCATGGTTCAGGTTTTACATATAGCTATCATAGCTAAATAAAAAGCATTGTAGGACAACTTTTGTAGATTTTAATATATTAGAGCAAGGCTGTCAAGATCGCGATCTCACGCAGGATCGTTTTTGTCTTTGCAAGATCGAGATCGTAAGATCGGATCGCAATCCTACGATCCTACCAATTTGTCATATTTTGTAAACAAATGATATACGAGTTAAACTGTTTTAAATTTTTACTCAACGTCAAAGATAAGTTCATATAATATCCTCTTGAAAATGACAAAGTTTAAATTTCAAACAATAAAGTAATAGTAAAATACAAAAAAGTCAAGTTTCAATGGTTACATTAACGATCTAGTGCAATAATATTACATAACATAGGTTCTAGATGTCTCAAAACATACGAGCCATCAACATGATTTCAAGAAAACAAACGTTTCATAAGTGGCATTACAAAACATACCCTTTGATTAGTTTAATCACAATGAAGTAAAGTAAATTAAACTATTGAACACTTTTTAGACTATAATCTATTCAGAAAAGTAGAAAACTATGTATAAACTATAATCTATTTAGAAAATGAAACAATAGTGGTTTACTCATTAACCATTAGTAAAACACACATTTGTTTTTTTGGCCTAAGCAAGTGGGATGGACTTAAAAGATTAAAAAAAAAAAAAAAAAAAAAAAAAAAAAAAAAAAAAAAAAGTGAACTCGGATCGCGTGTCGATCTTACGATCTTACGTGCGATCCTACGATCCTACTTACGATCCTACCTCAGATGCGATCCTACCACGATCCTACACGATTTTGACTGGTGTGCACGTAAGATCGTACGATCTTACGTGTAAAGTCGCGAGTTTGACAGCCTTGTATTAGAGTATCCAAGACTGGGTCATGGTGGGATTTTGTCGGTCCTTGTGCAAAGTGGTCGAATATAATAGTCTACCAAATTTTACATTATTGTCTAAATATTTAGTTAATCATATATTTTCGTTATGAATCATGTGTCATATAGTTTAAATTATCTCTTTCAATTATTGTAGGAAAATTAACTTGTAATTAAACAAACTTATAACTATAATGATTAAAATAACAAAATCAGAAACAAACTCTAACATAACGTTACGACGGAATATAAAAAGAGAAACATAAGTACATGAAATTAGGGGTGAGCGTGGTTCCGGAACCGCACGGAACCGAACAGGAACCGCGAGAACCGAAAACCGAAAAATGGATGATCAAGGAATCGAGAATCAGACCGAGTAGCATGTCTCGGTTCCGGTTCGGTTCCCAATTCCAGTTCGGTTCCTTGCGGGTCTAACCGTTTGGAACCGAAATATGTATTCATGAATTGTTTTATTTATGTTATGTTTTATCAGGTGTGCCACGCATGCTTAGTTTCTAAGTCGCGCCTTGTTTGTAAGGTTCCTCGACGCGTTTCATCTTCATCAAAGGAGAGGTTTGTGTCGCACCCATTGTTGCTCTCATTAATGCTAAGGGTTATCAAGCATTGTCTTGTTCATGAGCGCCTTTCCCAGTTTTTATCATCTTTAAATTTTGTGTGAGTTGCAGTGAAAATGCTTTGATTGCTTTATGTTGATAACTAGGTGGATAACCCGCGCTTCGCGGCGGGATGTTTGAATACAAAATTATTGATTTATGCGTTTTTTTAGCAAGAGTGTAAAATCTCTCTTCCTAAATAACAGCATAAATTATGTGACATGTTTTGTATAGGAAATAATCCTGTTGGTCGTAGGTGCTGTCCGACACGGAATCTGTTTTTAGACAACAATTAGAGACTACCATATGGTTCCATACGAAAGTATTCATAAAAGAATAAACCATCATAAATGAAAAAAAATTGCACAGCACAGCGTTTCATTTGGTGTAGTT
>JARVZY010003236.1:0-44039 GCA_030686995.1 Artemisia argyi | reverse complement strand
ATTTCTTTTAAATGTGACCACATATGAATCATTGAAATATTTTCTTCCTGCAGAACAAATATTGTTGGTTGGGCAGTTCTAGTAGCAATTGATTTCAACATAGCTATAAGGTTAGTTCCTAAACAAACTTCTCTTAATCCAAGAAAGTATACACATTTTTTGATTTGTGAGGTATTAAGTCGAGATTACAGGAAATTCTAAAAGTTAATTATTCGTTACAGCGTAAGAGTGTCAAATAAACTAGGGGGCAGGACACCCAAGAGCTGCAAACTTCGCAATCGGTGTAGTGGTGTTGAAACTGACGGGTATAGAAAATCAGGTGGTAATACATGCCCTCTTAGTAGGTATGAAGAAGAGGTTAGGGGGAGATCAATTGCCATACACTGGAAGAGGACCACAAACTTGCTTCTCAGGCGAAAACCTTTCTATTATAGGTATGTATCTATCTCCGAGCATATATATTAGAATGAAATAAAACCTGGAATAAGTCTCGGCAGCAGGAAAGGGGGTGTTTGGATATTGTAGTTTTTTAGCTTATTTGAGCTTGTGGACTTATTCACACATCTAAAATTTCTATAATGTGAGTATGATCTCAACTTGTGGACGATGGAAAACATGTTTCTCCACTTACTTAGGTATTTCACTTATCTATACATAAAGTTACATATAAACCCAAACTCAACTATGACATCATGTTTAGATTAAATGGGTCACGGTCAATTCATTATTTTATGGGTAATGTCAACTGAGATAGTAGTATATACCCATTATAGCTGTAGATATAATGTTCAACCTATATATTGATATGTATGTCAATGAGATAAGCCGAAACTATATGGATAGTTATGTCAATGATATCGCTACTTTTATCTGTGGTAAGTGTGTATTTTTTTTTAATATGTGGCGATTTGGACCCATTTACTTGTGAATGGGTCAATTTGGTTTATGTCTTTTCTAATGGGTATCAAAATAAATAGCTCAAATTCGCACAAAGTGTATCTGTAATGCTTATAATATCTTAGATTATTCACTTGAACTATACCATATTGTTTAGTTTCAATCTAAAACTCCCAAAGTTTGCAACCTTCTTGAGTACAAATGATTGGTCCTGAACGGTCAACTAATTTAACCAAGTGAATGATCAACCAATTCAAACGTCTCAGACCAACTAACCAAGGAGTATAGTGAATCCCCGGGTCGTTATGTCCCAGCGAGGTGTGCAATTGTACTTGTGAATGTTTTCAGTGATCGGGTGATTTAACAGAAGGATAAGGAATTTGATTTGTATGATTACACTAAGATATGAGGAATGAAAATAACTTAGAAACACTATATAAACAATTACTGATGATCAGATATACTAAAAACGTAACCTAAACCTAAAAACGCGCGTTTGAATTTAAAATAAACGCGAACGCGCAAGATAAAAAGTGAAACGGGAGCAAATAAAGTCCTACGAATATGAAAATTATATTTTTACAATCCTAATGATAAAAGAAAATTTTTAGAAAAAGAAAATTAATTTTTACACTATTTAATTGTTTATTATTAATTAATTACTAATTTCCTAATTACTTTTAATTATTTAAATTACACTAAAATACAAATAATTATGATTTTAACCTAGAAAAATAAAATTGAAATTTGGAAAAATCTAAAATAATATTAAACTAATTTAAAACTGAAAATATATTTTTCCCACTTTTTCAATAATTATTATTAATTAAAAACTAATTATTTAATTAAATTAAACTAAATTAAATTATAAAAAATACTAAATGAAAAGAGAAAAATCTGAAACTTTTTCTAAAAATCTATTATAAGTACAGAGACCTAAGAAAAATATAAAATGGAAAAGTGCTTAAGGAAAAAGCTGAGAAATAAGCTAATAAGCAAAAGCTTCTTAAATAGAAGCTATCACTTGACTTATATTTTTTTGATTTTTCTTTTTATAAAACTGATAACCAACTAAAAACAAGCACTTTTTACAAAAACCAACTTTTTGAAACACTAAAATAAGCTCAGTGTGAGCTTCTTAGCTTGGCAATCAAGCTTTTTAAGCTTAAAATGAATTTTAAGCTTGAAAAGCTATCCCATAAGCTACAAGCTACCACCTAAAAGCCAAAATAAGCAAAAAGCTATCAAGGGAATACAATTTAAGCTAAAAGAAGCAACTAAGCAAACTGAATAAGCTGAGAAGTACAAATAAGCAAATCCAAATATCACAACCCAAACAGTCCTTATGGGCTAAGTAGCATGCCAAAATAAACTTATACAATAAGCTTGTAAGCCAAAAATGAACCTTGATCCAACAAGTCCATACTTTGGGCTTTCCAAAAAGCTCACAAGCTCAGGGAAAGCTCAAGAGGTAAGCTCACAAGGAGCTTATGAACATCCCCTGAGTATACTGATGACTCAATATAGTGGTTTGGGTGGGTGGAATAGCACCTCTAAATAAGCCAGGGGCAAGAGCTCTTAAGCTCAAGATGAGCTTGGAAATGGCAAGCCATTCAACTGAGCTTTCTACAATGCCAAAGAACACAGAGTGGGGGCCACCAATAAGCTCACAACAAGCCTGTGAATTCTGAGCTAATGAACACACTCCCCTGGTGCAAGGGAGTTTACCACTCAATAGGCCAAAATAAGCCTTGAGTTAAGCACTACGAAAAATTCATAAAAATAAATAAAAATAAGGGTAATAAAGTTAAGCCTCCAAAGTTCAATATCCCACAAGCTCACAGGCTAAAACTTAAAAAATGAAACTATGAAAATTCTTGCCAAAAGTGGTTTCTCCACTGATGAGCAAGTTTGACTATTTTTTATTGAACACTAAGTTGACTAAAGTGGAATTTGATCCAACCCTAGTGACTGATTATGCTGTAATGAACTTAGATAGGATTAAATTAAGCTATGTATACTAGTTATGCATCTACTGTGAAGCTTATGCAACTTAAAAATGTAACAGTGAATGAAAACTTGAAGATATAGAATTGATTTGACCATTCTGCAAGTGAACTATGAGTTTTATGAAATCACTAACCTAAATTCAGCTATGTGAGACTGTCTCAACCAATCTTATCCTCCATAAAAGCCTAAACACAGAAATGCCAAGCTAAACCAAACACCCCTAAATGAAGCTGTCATGGTTCTTAAAGCTAACACGTGTATTTCTAGGGTAAACTTAGTAAGAAAATGATCCACTAATCTATCCTAAGGTGTAATAAGCACTTCAAAACTGGACATAAGCCATTAGACCTAGGGACTGAGCAAGATGACTCATAGGTTAATGTTGACAGTTGAGGATTGAATCTATGAACCTAAGCTAATCTGAACTACCAATTTAGTATCCCTAGCACATATTACCATGAATAAGCATAAGCAACTGAAAATAGAACTAAAAAGACAAATAATAAGCAGTTTATAAAATAAGCTAAAAATAGGTAAAAATGAAAATTACTAGGAAGAGGGGACTTAATAGGATTGAAAGTGCCAATGAGCTTTAGTCAAAGCTTACAAAGCTCAAATAAGCTCAATAAGCTTATTCCCACTGCTTACTCCACCTGTTTGACTTTTGTTGACTTAGTTGTAGCTTTTGAGTATTTGAAAATGAAACAGTGCCAATGAAGCAATAAGCTCACCAATAGCTATGTAAAGCTATAATGACCCTCAGTAAACCACAATCAAGCTTGTGGAAGCTTATTAAAGCTGTTCTAACTTAAATGAACCTGAAGGCTCCAAACATGAAAATGAATTGCAAAGAGAATTAAAAGTATAACTGACTTGAATTGCTTCTTGAAATTGATTACACTACTGAGAGTAGAAATTACAGAACTTAATTTAAAACATTACATTAATTTTAATTAAATTCGCCCCTAAAATTACATTAAGAACTACTAAAATTAACTACTAACTAACTCTTCAACTGCTTCCATTCTCTCTTCATTTATACACCTCAAAAAGGCTTCTTGGAAGCTTCCCACTTAGGTTTTGAGCCAATGGATG
This sequence comes from Artemisia argyi, assembly GCA_030686995.1. Lineage (NCBI taxonomy): Eukaryota > Viridiplantae > Streptophyta > Magnoliopsida > Asterales > Asteraceae > Artemisia > Artemisia argyi. Next base: position 40,037 of record JARVZY010003236.1, on the reverse strand, counting down.
AGTAGAAATGATCCTAGCCGTTGCTTGGTTCTTGGCGGGAAAACAAATTTAGCCACTTGGGTATGATAACTTGGCATGGTGGGATAATTTTGGACTGGGGTGTTTGGAGGGAGTGTAGGGTTTGAGTGTGGCAGAGGTGGTAGTGGTGAGGTGATGATGAAGGTGCAGGGTGGTTTGGCAGACTCACATGAGAGTGGTTTTGAGGGTGAAGAGTAGTATTGGTGGGAGAGGGTGGGTTTGACCCACGGTTTGACCTTGGTAAATATTACGGTTTTTGTGTTGGGCTTGGAGTGGGCTTGGGGTTATTATTTGGGTTGGGTTTGTTTGGTTTATATAATACAAAGGTTCCTTTGGTTAAGTAAATAATTCACAAGGACCAATTTTGTAATTTTCTGAAATGGAGGGACCAAATCTGCCAACTATTCCAATATTATTCCAAGGGTTATTTTTGCCATATTTCAATTGTCCAAGGACCCATGATGTCATTTCTGCACAATTAAATATCCAAGGACCATTTTTGTAAATTTCCAAACTTGGGGGACTAAAATTGTAAATTTAAAACTTTTTACCCAAGGATCATTTTTGATAATTTTTAACTTTTAAAGGACTTAGGTTGATTTATCTTTCAAAATAAATGCGCAGGGACTAATTTTGACAAGTTTTGAAAGTTCAGGGACTGAAACTGCCAATTGTGCAAACTATGCTCATTTTTCATCTGTTTTTAATCATTTTGCATCTGAAACATATAAAACACTATTTTGGGATATTTTCTGTATTTTGATGCATTTCTGAGTGTTTTTGAATGTTTTTGCAGTTCAGATAAGACAAAAATGATGAGTATTTACACACTCATCAACAAATTTAATCTGAATAAGCAAATCTGGAAGTGAAAGCGAAAGCAATTTTCCTATTGTGACAAAACTTTTGTGGATGGTACATGGCTTCTGTGAGATGTACTTAATGGTAGTAATTTCATGGGTGGGCATTTTGTTCTATTCATATGTTTGTTTCATGGCTTATGTGAGATGTACTTAGTAGTACTTTTGTGGATGGTACTATAGACGTCTGTCTTTCGCCTATTTTCTGTTCATTCAATCTTTTTAGATTTTACTTAAGTGGATCTAATAGAGATGAACACTTAACTGAAGTTGACCCATTCACAAGTTGTTAGGTCCTTCATTTGAACACACCCATTCGGACAATACCCTTATATGATACTCAGTTTATTGTTATTTAAGCTTTTATGATTAGTTCCCTGACTTAAAAATACCCATTTGGCTTCTCTTCACAAACAGCCTCATCTAACATTCTAATAACACTTCATTTTGTGTGCTTACTTTTAGTTTGCTTCCATTGAGATTCAAGACATAGGTATTCCACTATTTCTTATTTTGTTGTACATATTTGAATCCAGGGTCATTAAAACGCCACTGTTGAAAATGGGTCATGGATGATTACATTGGATGCTCCAAGTGTTATGTTAGGCATGCAACGTGCTAAGAATCGAGCTTTGCGTAAAGAAATCCATCGTACTTATATATAAGTCATGCTTCTAGCGGAGAATTAGATAATACTCCAGTTAAACAAAGTTTTAACCTTAAATTGGTTTAGGCTTAGCTTCTCTGCTACAATAACTATGCAGAGGTGTATATATATATATATATATATATATATATATATATATATATATATATATATATATATATATATATATATATATATATATATATATATATATATATATATATATATGTGTGTGTGTGTGTGTGTGTGTGTGTTTTCATTAGTTGTACTTGCTATCTACCATCGCTTCTTAGGGGGTGTTTGATTTCGACTTATTTGACTTAATATGAAAAAAAACAAAATTAATTAAGTCATATGAAAACTATTTGTTTGTAACTTAATAGAGAAAGATGACTTAAAATATTAAGTAATAAAACTGAGATTGTCTGCATTAAGTCATCTGTTAATTAACATGACTTAATGAAAAAATTACACAAACAAGCCCTTAGTTTCTTTATTTGATTGTATCATGCAAGCATGGCAACAAGGATGGCTATTGTTAGTAAAGCATAAGAGCTTCTGGAAAAGCTGCTACACTTCAGGGTAACTAAAGAATACATATGAAATGTTTTATGCCATTTTTAAAAATTACGTATATTATCTATCACAAACTTCCTTTACTTACACTCTTTTTAAAACTTATTAGGTGCTCATGAAATGCATTGGCTTATCACTTAATTAACGCTCAATACAAACATTTCCTTTTGAAGACCATCAACAATGAATGACACGATGAATGACGTTTTATCATATTATTAGCTACAAGCATTGTACTTTATACCATTATTGACTTATTACTTATTATATCTTATCACATTACTAGCTAAAAGAATTGTACTTTATACCATCATTGACTTATTACTTACAAGCTTTCGGGTTTTTTTTTTTTTTTTTTTTTTTTTTTTTCATGCTTATTGTTATTGTTATTATTTTTTTTGCATAATCTCTTCTAAAACCCTATCAATTTGATAGGTCTATAAGCTAGTTAATTATATGTGTTAATGTATTTGTGTTTTAAATAGTTATAAATAATACTTTTTTATTTGTAATGCTTACAATAAATTATTAGTAGCTTGATTAAATTGTACAATGTGATAAAGCGATTGTATATTTAAGTGATGAGAGATTTAAATAATGTATTATTGTATATGTTAATTTATTTGTGTCTTAAATAGTGTTATTTTTACTTGTAAGGCTTAAAATGTATAAATAAACTTGTATTTATTTAATAGCAAAAATAATACATTTTTATTTATTTATAAGCAAGTATTAAATCTTAATTTTTTAAACTTTTCATTATAAGCCGTCTCAAAACAATTTAAATAGTGGAGGTTTCGTCTTGTTAAGGTTTGGGCTAGTTTGATAGATTTGAAAGTTTGACTTAAAAAAAGTCAAGATCCCCATGATATAAAACCACCTTCATCATCCTTGAACAGAACCAAACACCCACCCACAATGGAAATCACAGAAACAGCATCATCGTCAGACAACGAACTGACCAGCAACATAAAAGACATCCGAACCCAACTGGAAACCCGTATCCAAACACTCCACACCTCCCAGCTCGACCTCATCTCATCTCTCCAAAACGGCGTCGTTCCAGACCTCACTTCCTCCCTAAACCTCAACCTCAAAGTCATCTCCACTTTCAACAACCGTCCATTCACCCCCTTATTACCAAACCCTAACCCTAACCCTAACCCTAGCTCCTCCAAACGCCGTCCTCGCTTAACGGCCTTGCCACCTGTCACCTCCCTCAAGCTCCTTAAACCCTCCCCTCCCGATGGTGAGCTTGCCGTGGTCGTTAGGGCCATGGTGGCCGTTTGTTTGTTGGAGAGGGTGCCGTTTACGGAGATTGATTCGGTTGGTTTGTTGACGTGTATTGAGAGTGAGGGGTTTCAGTCGGTTAGCGATTCGGAGAAGGCGCGTTTGCGGGACTCCGGGGAGCCGCTTTCGGCGGTCGAAAGCGCGTTGAAAGCGATATCGGAGGAGAGCGGGGTGCAGGTGGAGGAGGTGAGGGTGAATGGGAGGGTTAGGGTTTTGGTTAAGGGGATTGATAGGGTTAAGTTGGTTAAGGAGCTGCCCGAGAGTAAACAGAGGAATAATAGTGACGAAACGAGTTTGAGTAATAGTAATGTGGGTGGTTGGGTGGGGGGGAGGGGAGTGGGGGGGATGGGGAGAGGGGCGGGGGGAATGTATTCGCCGATGAAGGCGCCTAGGACGGAAGAGGATGATATGAAGGATGTGGAGGCGTTACTTAATAAGAAGTCGTTTAAGGAGTTGCAGAAGTCGAAAACGGGTGAAGAGTTGATGAGACTTATTCATAGGCCTACTGCTAAGGAAACCGCTGTTGCTGCAAAGGTTCGTGAATTTGTTGTATTTGTTTGTGTTTTTTAATGGTGATTATGATACTGATAATGTATTGCATTATGATTACGATAGTTTAAGAGTAAAGGTGGCTCTCAAGTGAAGGAGTATTGTACGGCTTTGACGAAAGAAGATTGTCGTCGTCAGTCTGGTTCTTTTATCTCCTGTGAAAAGGTTTGTTAGCTGTGACGTTTGAATTCTGAGATATTAGTTTTCATTGAGGGGTTTGATAATTATGTTGCATTTTGATCAGGTTCATTTCCGTCGCATAATAGCTCCCCACACTGATATGAACCTTGGTGACTGTTCTTTTCTCGACACATGCCGTCACATGAAGGTGAACGCAGCATCACCTAGTAAGGTTGAATTTTACCTTTTGTTTAATCACTTATTTTAACAAGATAGTTTCTATTTTAATTTTGTTTGTGCAGACTTGCAAGTATGTACATTACGAACTTGATTCAACGCCAGAAGTGGCACATATGATGATGGGTGTTCCGAAGCCAATAAAGCCTCTGCGACCCGAGTACTGTTCGGAAGTGGAGCTTGGTGAATCACAGTGGATTAACTGTGACATACGTAACTTTAGAATGGATATTTTAGGACAATATGGAGTGATTATGGCTGATCCACCATGGGATATTCATATGGAGTTACCTTATGGCACTATGGCTGATGATGAGATGAGAGGTCTGAATATTCAAGCTTTGCAGACTGATGGCCTTATCTTTCTATGGGTAACTGGACGAGCAATGGAACTTGGTCGTGAATGGTATGCAATATTTAAATGTCTTACATATATAGTTTTAGGAGGTTTCTGATCTTTGGCTGTTTTATGAAAGTCCTACTTTCCGACTTTCGTTTAGATCCCAAGGTTTTTACATTTACAGTTTTGATGATAGTGTCCCATGTTTGGATGTTTGTTTACCTGGAATCCTGGATATTCTTAGTTTTAGTTCTACCTATCAGATTAAGAGGATGCCTGTAAATGGAGTAAGATTACTTTCGTATTGATCTACCTTGATTAAAGACACAAACATTTATAGACAACTGTGTGTATAGGTTAGCAGTTGAAATAAGTTATAAGAAATTTGGTTTTATGAGAAGATTTAAATATTTTAGCTTTGATCTAGAAGAAGAAATCTCTAAGATGTGTAGGAATGTGATGAATGACTTTATGATACGAGTGGTGGTAAAGCGTGTGATAATGAGAAATGATATGTTTTTGAAAGTTATTTTCTCCTTGGAAGGGTCTAGAGAGGCATGAAGGATTATTAGTTGTGATATATGCTTTCGAACAAACTCAGAAAGAAGTAGTTAGTACTTAGTAATAGTAAATTTCATTTGTTAGGGTCAGTTTTACTTGAGAGATGAGAGGTTTATGAAGATTTATGTTGTTTGCCTATAAAATCTGATTTAACATTTAAGTATAGTGTTTGGTAGGCGTTAATGAGAAAATTCGTAAACAAAGATCAAACTGTTCTTTTGATGTAAATGAGGAAATTTAAGAGTGACACTGATTAAGGAGAAGTTCAGAAATGTTTTTAGTTCGATCTAGTCATCTTAAACATTGGCTTAGAGTGCACAAGTTTTAAGCAAAAGCATGTACCATAAGCAGTCAATATAAGAAGTAGAGGCTGCCTATGAGGAGGTAACAAAGTACTGACATGAGTTGGCTAATACCTTGAATTTATTTTTTAATTTTTTTTCCCTGATGGCAAAATTAAATGCACCTTGGATACTTGTAAAGCTCATGTCATACTGAACCAAAGTGCAACTTCAGTGATATTGAGGAAGTGGAGACGCAATAAGCTTGTCCAAAACAGTTGTATTAGGAAGGTTATTTTCTGTTACTGAGGATTGGCTTATAACTGATAGAATCTTAACGAGAATGCCGTGTCTTGAATGTAATGCAACCTGACAAGTAAATGTGAAAACATTGTATTGGATCTTTGCTAAACAACTTGGAATATAAATGTGTTTTATGAGTGTCACGGGTTGTGAATCTGAATTTGGTAGGATCATACCATATCTATATCAGATAAATTAGTTTTTAAATGTTTTATAAAATTTAATGTTTTTTTTTTTTTTTTTTTTTTTTTTTTTTTTTTTTTTTTTTTTTTTTTTTTTAATAGTATGAATTGATTTAATTACATTATGCAGCTTGGAACTGTGGGGATACAAGCGTGTTGAGGAAATTATATGGGTGAAAACCAATCAACTTCAACGGATTATAAGAACCGGACGAACTGGTCATTGGCTTAATCATAGCAAGGAACACTGCCTTGTTGGCATTAAAGGAGACCCAATAGTAAACAGGAATATCGACACTGATGTCATTGTTGCAGAGGTTCGAGAAACAAGCCGTAAGCCAGACGAGGTTAATACTTCTTCCATCCTTTAATATTTGTCCTTATTGAGTAATACTATCTGTCTTTAGTTGCTTCACTTATCTACTATACCAATAATAAGTGTTTTGAGAGCGAAGTGACCCTATTTCTGATGTCAATCTTTGTCTCAGATGTACCCTTTGTTGGAGAGAATCAGTCCAAGAACAAGAAAGCTTGAATTGTTTGCTCGGATGCACAATACACACGCAGGGTAAGCAACCTCATGTTATATTACATGTTAATACAGATCACTGCAAAATATGTAAACTTGATGTGATTAAATATTCGAGTCTAGTCTGAACTATTTAAACCATGTTATAGGTATTTTTCGCTGTATTGATTCTTGATTGCGTATAGAATTCTGATGGTTTATACAATAATTTTGGTTTATGCAACAGGTGGATGTCACTTGGTAATCAATTAAGTGGAGCTCGACTGGTGGATGAGGGGCTAAGAGCAAGATTCAAGGCTGCATACCCTGAGGTTGACGTACAGCCACATTCTCCTCCTCGGGCATCTGTCATGGAAGTCGAAAGCCCATTTGCAGGAGGAGTTGAATCCAAACCCATGTCTACCCAGTTTTCCGATGTTAGACCTTCAGAGCCAACAACATATTCAGCACCACCCGAATCCAAACCAATGAATCTTGATGCCGAGATGACAAACGCATAAGCAACCCAGAATTTGCATTAGGCTATGCTTAGCAACTCACTTAGTTTATGAAATGTAATTTTGTTTTTTGGTTAGGTTAATGGATGTTTTTATATGTGGAGAACAGTTTATTTAATTGAATTACAACAGTCGCATTTTCATTATTTGAAGGATAAAAAAGGATCAAATGATCACTAATTTTCAAGAAAGAAAAAGAAATACAGGATCATGTTTCATTCATTCACTCCAATACTTCTCTTCGCTATCTTTATCAATTTCAATACTATCAAGATCATCATCATTTGACACTGCTTTTGACTTGAACCTCTTCACATCTTCAACACACGCATTTCTGAACATGGCTATATCCACTGCCCCTGAAATCATATGATACCCACGCGGCCTCATATCCTCTGGGGTATCAAACGGCATTGCAAAACCACCCAAATACGCCCCACCACCACCATCCTTATCCTTCCCTTTCCCCCTCGTCTTCAACACACCCTTCTCCGCAGTCCTCAGCATCTCCTTCACTTTCTTATTCCCAGGGTCCCACAAATACCCCATACTCGCACTCAAATCCAACGGTCCCATCTGCACACAGTCAACACCATCAACAGCCGCAATCTCCTCAATCTTCTTAACCCCCTCTTCAGATTCCACTTGACACATGATCAAAAGCTCATCTTCACAGTTACTCAAATACCCATTATCAATCCCATAACCTGAAGCTCTAACCACGGAATGAGCAGCTCCCCGGATTCCATTAGGCGGGTATCTACAATATGAAACCGCCTTTTTCGCCATTTTCTGACTATCAATCATTGGAAACATAATACCCTGTGGTCCAATATCAAGTGCCTTTTTAACCCACATTGGTTCAGGATCAGGTATTCGAATAATTGCAGGCGTATTAGCAGCCGCAAGAGCGCGTAAACACGCCAAAGCATCAGATATCCCACCTGGACCATGTTCCAAATCCACAACAACATAGTCATAACCAGAGAGACCAGCAATCTCAGCAAGTGTGGGTGAATTTGACATTAGAAAAAGCCCATACAAAGTCTCCCCATTTTTGAGTCTTGACTTTAGGGTTTGTGGGGTGTTTGGAGTGGTTTCTAGGATGTCTGAGATTTTGGATTTGATTAGGGTTTTGTGGGGTTTGGTTAAACAGGTTAAAGATTGAAACTTTGTGGGATTTGGGATGTGGGTTAGGGTATTGTGTGTGAAATGAAGTGTGTGTTTAGGTGTTTTTAGGGTTTTGGGTTGGAGTGATTGAGACGGGGAGAAAGTGAGAGTGGCCATTTGCAGATGAGTATGATGTGAGTCAACTCTAGTTGAGGTTACACACATCTTATTTATACACACATGGTGGCTACATGCCAACAAGTCACGTGAATTGCACGTGCTATTGTAAATAATGCCCTTGCAAGTTAATTACAGTATATGTCATTCTTGTGCTGTGATACTTGGGATAAAAAAAAATGACAAGATGAAAGGAGTAAAGGCTGGAGGGTGCAGGCAGTAGCAAAATCGCCTGATAGCTTTGAGAGCCGCAAGGCTCTGCCGGCTCAATGGAAGATGCTCTTACGGAGATAATATGTTACTCTGTAATTTAACAAAGTTTCTCGATGTGAACGTCAGAAAGATCATTGAATTTAGCATAATAGATGTTTACCTTACCTTACTCATACTTGATTCAGTGGGATTTGTGTATTGTTGTAGATTATTGAATTTAGCATAATAGATGCAAATTATTAGCAAAAAAACTACCATCTACCAATATGCCAGTTATCAATGCTGTAAAACCAATATTAAGACAGAATAACCATCCTTTCTTTAGCTGAATGAAAGCATACATAACAATATAACACTCGATAACCATCCTTTCTAATGAAGATGTTTAATTAGAAAACTTAAAATTGAAGTGATTGTCTGGGTGCAAATACTAAAAAATTGAGGCTCATTTGTTGCTCTCAGTTGAGCTTAAAGCTTCAAGGCACCTCTAGCCATTGCAAGTGCACCCTCATACGTATGATTGCCGCCAATAAAGCCACTCATATGCACAAAAACGCAATCAGGGATCCCAGACTGCTTAGATAAATCATCATCTCTTAGACCTCTCCACTGAGCTGGAAGAGCCTTGCGGCTCTCAAAGCTATCAGGTGATTTTGCTACTGCCTGCACCCTCCAGCCTTTACTCCTTTCATCCTGTCATTTTAATTCCAAGTATCAGCACAAGAATGACAGATAATACCTTGCAATGGCATTATTGTCTATTTGACAAATGTATCATTTGCATCATTAGGTTAACAAGAGCATGAATTTATACCCGGTAAAGAACATATTTAACAGTTGGCTCTGTCTTCAACTCCTGTTCAAGCTCATATAAGTGAAGCTTCCACTGTTGACCAATAAAACCACATCACCTTAGCAAGCAAGCAACTAAACAAACAAAATCTGATAATATACGGATCAATAATCAAAATAATATATACTTACCGGACAAAATCTGTCCAAAACCATGATTTCTCCGCTAGGATCGATACTAGTTCTTGCTGCAAGACATTCCATGACAATGGAGCGTGCTGGGAGCCATGATTTTACATGAAATCGAACACTCTGTGTACAGCACAAGTTCCAAATAAGCAAGTAGAAAGAACGATGTGTGTACATATGAGGAGTTTTTAATGCAACCATATCAATTCAAGGAAAAAAGAACAATTAGTGTACTCACATCTAAAAACTCACTGCCAGCAAGAGCCATTGCCTTTTGGAAGGCTTCATTCTCCTTCTCAGATGACTGATCAGGATCAGTCCAATCCAAGTTGAATCTTCCAATCCTTGATGACAAGTGGGTGTTGTTCACATATTTGGCAGGCTGATCAGTGTCATATTGATTGATACCGTTGTCAATTGCATCAATTGCCTATTACAAGTAAACAAAGACTAACAATCAGGTTCACGTTAGCAATCTTGTAACTAACAAGCTTAGGCATATGCCAACAGCACATCAGAAACTATATATCTATAGTCGCAAATCGCAAATTATTTTAACTTTCAAACTTCCAACACATAACACCAGAAACAATCAATAGAAATTCCTGGCCACAAAGTCTTCGTTTCTACTTATTTATGTGCTCAGATTCTGGTTCTTTATGGCTATATAGACTTGTGGAGATAAAACCAGTTCCACACTGATAAGTGCAGATCCCTCATTCAGAAAATAGATCCTGGCTATTGTGTAATATAAAAAATAAAACTCCTCCCTTATTCAGCAATTAAATTCCTTCATACTAGTTACAGAACAACATATCCATCCAAAACCTCTCAATGTACTGTGAACAATCTCCCCAGTGACTTCTCTACAAGGTAAGAGACAATAAAAAATACTTAAAGAGTGCTAACATCAAAGAGCTAGAACACTAGTTTTCATTCAAAAACCATATTCTTGAGATCTTAAAAGTTTATGGCTACAAAAATGGAACCTTTGCCTAGCCTCACAAAAGTCACTGAAAGGCAAACACTACAGAAAACAAAACATAACCCCCACGTTACTGGTCTTTTTTGGCATGCATATTCAACTAGCGGATATGAAGAAACATGGCAGAACATTAAACAGCTAAGGGTCTGTGTATGTTCCATTATCTATTAAGCCACAGAGGTATTCATATGCTTGTCTCATACAGAAAAATTGCCATGCTTTTCTTTAGGAAATAACATACGAACACATAAATTATAGAAACAATTCATCACCTCCATGAAGCTTTTGTAAATGGCCAAAAACAATCTATGCACGTCTGGGTGCCCTTCATCAACCTGAAGCTCTTTTGCAATTATCTCTAGCCCAAAATGCTACAAACGAAAACCACTTATCAGATTACTTAAGCAGACAAAATGGTAAAACCGTAAAAGAGAACAAAGTTTAGATATAAAGTCTCTTCACATACAAATTAAGAATAAAGACATGAAGCATATGCTGCATACCTTATAGATAAGACCAGCACTACTAAGTTTAGTAGTAAACCCATGTCCAAAAACCTCAGCAAAACCCTTCTGGTGATGATCATATCGATCATTACTAGGATCATACACTCCACCCACATCAAGTACAGCATCAAGACTCTCCAACACCTACAACCCAATATACAATTTTCATCAGAATTCCATTTGTTTATATAAGATATGTTCTTTTAATACGCACATTCAAACAAACAGTTGAAACAGTTTGTATGCATTTAAACCCTAAACCACATTAAGATCCTCGGATTCCTAAAACCCTAAATTCCATCTGCGTAACAAAAAACACAAACAAACAGTTGGTGTGCATTTAGCGGGTGCTTGAATCATCTTATTTTGTCGGCTTATGAGGCTTATGAGCTTATTAAGCTGGCTTCATAGCTTATTAAAATCTATAAGCTTAACCTGATTATCTTGTAAGCCGAAAGAAAGCATGCTCATGAGCTTTTCCAATTTCAAATAACGCCTATAAGCCATCAAAATAAGCTAACCGAAACACCCCCTTAAACCCTAAACACTAAAGTCCTAAACCCTCCCCAAAACCTAGCAATCAATATAAAATCACCAACTAAAAAGAATAGAGCGAAACACATTCATAACATGAGGTCATGAGCATTTAACCAACCAGTTAGTGTACATAAAGTGAATTATCTTTTCCAGTTTCAAAAGAGCCATCAAAATAAGCTAATCCAAGCAACCCTTAAACCCTAAACCCACATCTCCAAAACCCACTACAAAATTCCCATCTTTATACAGTAACAAAAAAAGAACACATTTTTGAATGCCGGTTTCTAAACATTAGTTGGTGTTCATTTAGCGGGTGTTGGAATTATCTTATTTTGGCAGCTTATGGGATTAATTAAAACTTTGAAAAGCTCATATTCTTTTTTTGGCTTATGAGCTTATCAACTTGAGCTTATAAGCTCAATTTGATGAGCTCTAAAAGCCGGAAAAAGTAGACTCTCCAAAACCCAATATAAAAACTCCAAAATATAATGTTTTAAATGAGTATTTAATCAAACACTTGGTATGCAAATACAAACAATTGATAAGCACTTAAACCCTAAACCCACATCAAAAACATCATCAAGACACTCTAAAACCCAAAACCTATACAAACAGTCGGTGTTCATTTAGTGGGTGCTTAACTGCTTATTATCTTAATTTGTAGGCTTATGGGCTTATTTGAAACTGAAAAAGCTCAAACTTATTCAGCCTATTATCTTATCAACTTAGGCTTATGGCTTATTTAAGTTTATAAGCTCAACTTGACAAGCTCTAAAAGCCGAAAAAGTTGTCTAACAAGCTTTTCCAATTTCAAATAAGCCATTAAAATTAGCTAATCCAAACAACCCCTTAAACCCTAAACCCACATCTCCAAAACCCACTACCAAATCCCCATTCTACACCACAAAAAAAACACATTTTATAAAATGGGTAATTTAAACAAAGAGTTGATAAGCACTTAAACCCTAAACCCACATCAAAAACATCATCAAGACTCTCAAAAAACCCCCAAATTCTCATTTTAAACCCAAAAAAACAGAGTTTATAAAATGGGCATTTAATCAAACAGTTGGAGTGCAACCTGAGGATCTCTAGACCGGACAATCTCAGCGCCAGAGTACTTATTAGTAAGACGAATCATGAAGCAGCCAAGTGCTTCGTCACAGTGAAAGCTTCCATTGTGAGTCCCTACTTTCTTCAAAGATGATGCTGGTGAGTTTGTGGAGAATGAATTGGCGGCCATTCTTGTTAGTGCAAAAGTGAAGGTTTTTTTGTTTGTAAGTTTAGTCAAAGTAGGTGTGAATAAGCGTATGGTGAAGACTGTAAACATGTCTTTGGGTTGGTTCAAATCAGCAATCTTTGCTTATATATGGGCTGCTTCATTTGGGTCCTTAGTTGAGCATTAGGTGCCCATGAGTATTAGGTACTCGTTTTACAGCAAAAAGTGATGTCGAATCAACACCTTTTTTTTTTTTTTTTTTTTTTTTTCAGAATTTATAATTTAATTATCCAAAAATACTTTTTCTCTATCACTCGAGTTATATAACACCCTTGACTCACACTTAATCTAATAAAACAAAAAACAAAAAAAGAAAGAAAAAATTTGTTAGATAACTTTGCCTGATAAATTTGGCGCGATGCCTTATGGCACGAGGTGGGGTGTGGAGCGGATCCATAAGGCTGAGTTATAGAGCTATAACTTGCCCTATAACTTGTGCACAATGTGTGCTCTAAGATTTTGATGATTCTTGCCACGTCAATTTTAAGGTTTTTTTCATACCGTAATTTTTATTATTTATCTCATATAATTATATATATACTAAAACTCAAGAGGTTACTGTAGCAAACTCAAGAGGTTACTGTAGCAAGCACTGTGCTTGCTACAGTGCTTGCTACATTTTTTTTTTTTTTTTTTTTTTTTTTTTTAGTATTAACGGTTGTTAGTTATTTAACAGCTGTTAACTAACGACCGTTATCTTTAACATTTTTTAAAAAAATTTGTACGCACTTTGTCCTTCATCTCAGTGGTTCATTGCAAATTTAGTCCTCAAATAATTTACATAAATGGTCCTTCATGTTATACATTAATTGCAAAGTCAGTCCTAGGTAACTAACTTCACGTTAATTAGCTAACGGCAACAAAAGAATTCCGCAGCAACGCGCGGGTACCAAACTCGTTTATTACTATAAAACAATGCTAAATACCTATTTTTGTCATAGATGGAGAAAAATTATTCAGGTTATTTAAGCAAGACGAGCCTTTTTTATTTTTATGTGTTTGTGTTGCCCGATCGATAATCACATGGCCAAGTCAGGATTGTTCTTTAGCCATCCCAAGATGTTCATTATGTTGTGTATGAACAATGATTCTTTATTAAGTATAATAGACTTAAAGGGAAGAGGTTGAAGATGATTATAAATGTGTTTGTTGATAAACTTAGTAATTGGGGATCAATATGATGAAAAGGAGCACATAATGTTTGATGTTTTGGTATTAAAATAGAACAAATGTTGAAGATCTTCAAGTATTCTTCAATCTTAACTTACAATAAAATAGAAATTCAAAAGAAAAAGATAGGAGGAAGAAGATGAGGGTATATCAGTCATTTCACTTTGGCCAAGGACGAAAACGAATCTAAGGTTTCATCATAGGGAGGCCGCCTGCAGTTTCCGAACTATAAGGACGAAACATGCAATTTAACCAAACCACAAGGACGGTTTTTGCAATTTACTCTACTTAAAATTAAAATTTCTTCTCATTTGGTTAAGTTGATCTAAGAAGGTTGTTATTTCATGCATAGAAAATAAATTGTGTCCGCAAATCAACCTAATCTCGTATTGACCCAAAATAATTATGAAAAAGATGGAACCATGAACAAATGTTATCTCTTATCACTAGGATAAATTAGGAATCTATGGAAATGCTCTTATTATTATCATTCTTTTAACGACAATTACTAACTATTTCACAATATATAACCACAAACTATCTCACATGTCCTAAGCATGATTTAAACCCACAACCATTTTTGGTTTGGAAACTTCTCACACAACAAGCGGTACTATCGGGGCTTGAAATGCTCTTATTATTATAACCAAAGTAATAATGCATTTTTCTATGCACCAAATGAATTATTGCACAAGAACCATAAAAGAGACCAAAGGCCACTTATCCACAAACCATGGCAACCACACCCACTCCCATTTCTTCTGCAAATATTCCATTTCACACAAGATTAAGACCATTTCCACTAAAATCATCTCCTTCATTTATTAAAAAATGCAGCAACCCCCTTAACTTCAATGCTATTACTGATACAAAAAGCTCAAGTAAAAATGGTGGTATATTGAAGAATGGGCCATCAACTGTAAATGAGTTAGCCAAGAAAGATCTTGCTGAAATTGAAACACAAGATTGCAGGAACCAGTGTTTCTGAGGTCTGTTTTTTCTTTATTTACCATAACAATATAACATTATGAGTTTCATGGCAACATAACAATGGGTTCCATTCAAGATTGCAGGAACTGAGTCAGAAAGCAAAACATCGAACAAAAACAAAGAAAAACTGGAATCTGTTAAAGCTGCAGTAATTTCAGCCGTTGTTGGCACCTTAGCAAGCTTGCCTATTTCCTTGATGCATTATAACAGTAGCTATGAGCTAACAGTTTCGACTGCAATCGTCGTGGTTACATGTGCATTGTATGGTGCTACTTACCGATATACTATACGAAGAGACTTTGATGATTTTCATTTGAAGACTGGAGCTTCTGCAGCTTTTGGCATTGTTAAAGGTATATCAGCAAACTGTTAGACGTTAATTAGTTAATATGGAAATGCATAAACCTTGTATTTGGTTTAGGTTGTAACAAAAATTAAACTACTGTTGTAATGATACGAGCAGTGGTTTAGACCTGAACATGTTTTGACCCGTTAGCCAACCTTTCTGACCTGTTCATTTTGTCACCTCTAGAAACCTTCATCAACCTTTTGATTAAACATATCACTAAAAGAGGCTTCAAAATGGAAAACTTTGTTATGCAGGAGTTGCGACACTGGATAAGCAGCTGTCTTTGGATGCTTTCACTGGTGTGGTTTGTGTTGCTGAGAATGTTTTAATTTTTATAATTGCTGCTGCTGGTTTGGACATCTGTTATAAGATGGGGATCTTACTTCCATATCCACTTGAAGGATCAATGTCAAGAATTAAAATGTAACTACCGCAGATCTATGTACGCAAGAAACCATATTGCTGTTCTAAATTAAGATTTGGAGACAGCATTGTACAAACACGTGACGAGACGGAAGAAAACTATGGTCAACTAACTTTATATGAACTAATAATAAATTGTAGAGATACAATGTTGTGGTATTTGACTATTTGTAGAAACAATGAGAATACCTATAGTACTTGACTAGCAACTGCCTCGCTAACAAGTTTCTATACAACAATTTTTATTTTTAAAGAAATGTTTTACGGAGTATGATTTTTTATTTTTGTCTGTTTAACTTCTAAATCTGTCTGGTGATAATTATTCATTTGAGCAACACATCACCCTTTCTCGGCGACAAGAAACTTGATCTGCATCTTCAAGACTTTAACCAACAAAGCTGATACAAAGTAAAAACCATGTTCATTTGATTCCCTCCATTTGATGTATCTTGTACCTATGATCAATCACCAAAGTCTAACTAAACAACCAATCCAAACAAACAAAACAGGTGTGCCATCTCATCATCCCTGTAGGACCGACTCCGCTAAATGCTCAAATGAAAATGACTAACTTAGATTCGTTCAATTATTTAGCATTTCTGCATACAGAAATAGTGTAAAATAAATTTAAGGGCTAATTTATCGGATATGCATCCAACTTAAGGTTCGTTGCTACTGTACGTATAGTCCTATGAAACTTACCTTCTTAATGACGTGACACAGATTACTCTGACGTACCATAATAACGTGTCACAGGGTATGCTGACGTGCAATACATACAATAGCAAGGGACCTAAGATTGGATACACTTTCAAGCAAAATAAAAGTTCAATAATAGGAGGGGTGTCTGGGATTGCTTATATTTTTTCTGCTTATATTGAAGTAAGTCATTTTTCCTATAAGGTAGCTGCTTATATCAAAGTGGTTATTTAAGATGAAATTAAAATTGATTTTTTAACCATCTTATATATATATATATATATATATATATATATATATATATATATATATATATATATATATATATATATATATATATATATATATATATATATATATATATATATATATATATATATATATATATATATATATAGCGGGTGTGTTTGAATAAAGCTTACTAGCTGTAGTTTTTGAAGTGCGACATGCTAGAAGCATCCTCAAATATGCTCAAGACGCCACACCAAAAAAAAACTTCAGAAAAGTAGGTATAAGCCCATAACATAAGCATAAGCTGTTTGGCTTTACCCAAACACCCCTTAGCCTAAAACCTTTTATACACAACAATCTTTACAAAATAAGCAGATCCATAACACTATAACCTGAAGTGCTTATTTTTTAAGCAGAAAAAAACAACGACAACCAATCCCAATGTAACGCACTAACGCCCCCCAAAGCTGAAAGGAATTGACTACTCAGGTATCAACTAAAAACAATGGTAGAAGGATACTAGTAAGCCACAACTTCAACCTTATAAAACACTATCTTACGATTAGGATCGCTATCATAACAACCATACGAAGAACCTCTCGGCTTGCTTTCATTGATTATCTGGGACTATCTGTTAATTACAAGACAATGTTTTCATGGGACCAAAAAGGTATTAAGAAGAAAGTTTAGACACAGAAAGTGTTGCGTCCTGAGGACTAATAAGTTACTGCCATTACAAAAGAAATTTGACTTTGTTAATTGATTGGGACCTCATTCCATAAGATCCAACTTTTAGAAGTAAAGGGAGGGATCCGATTGAAATTTTACAACTCAAAATCATTTATTTGCAGATACATACAAATAATAAACAACAACAACATACCCAATCCTGCCGAAGGTACTGGGATACAAATAATAAACCTTTACCCTAAAGTCTGTCTATACAATTGGTTTTGGAGAATAATCATACTTCTTCACACATTTGCTATCAATTGCAAACTTACAATGTGAACACTTTAAGATAAACTTGTCCTGCAAATGCACACCACACTTGGAGCATTCACCATCACTTTCAACACCTCGGCAAAATGTAACAGCGTGCGGGTGACTAGTAACCATAAACATGTCTCCAAACTTTACATTATCATGTTGGTCAACACCTCTGTCAAGTAAGAAAGGGAATGTCGTTTCTTTTGACACACAACAAACTGGATGCATAGAGTACACACATTGATCACAATGATAGAACGCACCATTAGGATTAAATTCCTCCTCGCAAACTTCACAAAAGTAATCACCGTTATAGTTTTCAACTGGGAAGTACCTTAGGGTCATGGGATGCTTATCTAACTTGTGTCTAATTGTATCAGGCCACAACAAAGCACACTTTTGATATAGGTAAAATTTACAATCCCAACAGCTGTAAATAGGTTGAGTCTTCGCTTCAGACAAACACAGACGACAATAATACTCTTCGGACCTTTGCCTTTCTTTACGAAGTAGATGATTTGGACGAGATTTATGTGTGATCCATAGAGGTGCGGACCCGCAATAAACATCAGCGGCTTTGTAACTTCCATAAGAATATCTAGAGTAAGCAAATCCATTGCAAGCTATCCCACAAAATTCACAATAGAACAGACCCAAACTATCTCCAGGGAATTGTGAGAACAGACACAAACTATCTCCAGAGGATGGCATTAGTTTTTTTTTGAACTTAGGGTATCTTTCTGCTGATAATAATAAAAGATCATCTTAACTTCAGAAGGCAACCGGGTGCACCGCGCATGGGGAACAAAGTTGCATCCCTCATCAGAAGCTGTACATTTGTAAAACGACATGTTTGTGATCGGTCGTATGCATGCATTGCATAAAACTTCAACCATTTTCATTGAATCATGACTGGATGAAGTTGTTATTTTCGAAGAGGTAGGTGTTGTCGTAATATCATTATCCACAAGAGTTAATGGGTGTCGATGCAAACGATGTTTTAGGTTTGTTTCAAAGGGCCCTGATCCACTTTCTCCATAAAACAAGAGTTCTAAGATTTTAGTTCGGCTAGTTTGATCGGGGAATGGGAAATGGAGAACATTAGGAAAGTTAGAATCTTCGTAATTTTTTATTGGTTTGCTAGTACCTGCATGACCATATAATACACATACAGTCACTAACTTATTAAGAGCAATTACATATATACGCATTGACACAGAGGTGCCAATTTATACCCGAACATGGTTCTAGTTTGGTATATATCTAGTAGATGATGGGTTTAGTCGGGTCTCCCTAAATTTTATAAATGGAGATCTAATTGAGTATTTGACAAAAATTTCAATTATATAACAAATTACTCAATGGGTCTATTCAGGTCTAACGGGTTAATTTTTTTTTCTTCACATTTTTCATCTTTTACTCATAAAAAAATAAAAATAAATAAAAATTCTTGTCAACGACCAGAAACCATCTAGACCCCGGACCCAACCCATCTAAAACTGACCCATTTAGACTCATGTTTCTAGAAAACCCATCTAAATCCGTGGCCCTACCCGAACCATTCACCTATTTTGCCACCTCGATTGACATAGTCATTATTGACAAATAAAAAAAAAATGTCTATAAAACTACCAAAACTGTCAAAGAATCGAGTGTAAGGATATATATATACTAGCCTATAAACCCGTGATAAATCACGGGTGGCTTATAAAAAGTAAAAAGGAAGTGAAACATCTAGAAAAACAAATGCTAATTTCCAAACAATTAGCGACTATTTGCGTAGCAACTTAAAGAATATACAAAACATTTGAAAAGATTAAACAAAAATTGAAAAGTGACCTGTACATTCAAAACATCAATAACATGAAACAAATAGTTTGTGTTAGACGGTTGGATCATATTTTCTGTAGCAATTTGTGTTGAACATCGTTCAAGAAACTATATGGTATTAAATCCCTTTTACAAAAAAAAAAAAATAAAAAAACCTATATGATATTTCCGAATACATGAATTGAGAAAGCATACGAAGTCTTTAGTTTGCATTTTTCTGTGGCACTTTTTGTTGAATATAGTTCAAGAAAGTATATGGTATTTCCGGATACATGCATTGAGAAAGTATATAAAGTCTCTAGTTTGCATGTCTTAATTTGGCACTTAAAACTACACATTTTGTCCCTAAATCATTATGACAGAAAAAGATAAAGTAATAAAGTTTGCATTATTTAAAGAAAAAATAAGTTATTTGCTCGTTTTATGTGATCTCCAATTCAAAACCAAGGCTATACTTTGTAGTGAAGATTGCGAATTAAGCATTGACATTTTCAAAATAGAATAGTAAAAATAAGAAATTGATTATAACATTGGTCAAATAAAATTCTTAATGAGGGGCTTAAAAATATGGCAATTTTTTTTTATTTCTTTGCTCGTTTAATGTGATCTCCAATTCGTATTATTTAATTTAAAGATATGACAATAACTTAAATTTAAAACATTCTTTAATAAGAAGATTGGAAAATGGAAATTGATTTAATATTGGTCAAATAAAATTCTTAATGAGGGGTTAATTAGTAATATTGCAATGCCACATGGATTTAATGATGTGGCTTTAGTGACATGGCATAGATGCCAACATGGCTTAAATGACATGGCAAAGTTTCAAAAAAACTTTTGTTTATTATATATATATATATATATATATATATATATATATATATATATATATATATATATATATATATATAGGGTAGGGATCCAATAAGAAGAATAATTAAAATGAGAAGGGTAAGAAGTAATTCTAGCCATACATTTTTATATGAGAGGGAAATTTTGAATGAAGATGCATCCATTTTTGTAGGTGCATCTAGAATGTATGGTTGTAGTTACTTCTTATCCTTCTTATTTTAATTATTTTTCCTATTTGATCCTAACTATATATATATATATATATATATATATATATATATATATATATATATATATATTTGCCTTATGAGGCACATATTTTCCACAAAAGTGTCGTTAAATTTCAGAATTTTTAATTTTTTACTCACTTTTAAAAAAAACGTCACCAGAAAGTTAGATTTATTGAACTTTTTTTGTATAACAAAAGCCTCTCTAACAAAAACTCAATTTTCTTGCGGTGATAATTAAATGAAATACATTACAAACTTATATTTAGTGACAGCATGTACATACCTATTTGGATGGCATGGTCTGCTGCCCTTTTTGATGTAGTCGCGCAATCTGTGTGTACATAAAATCTACATTTCTCACATTTATAAATCCAATGATTTTCTTTAAATCTCTGTTCACATACCTTACATCTTGGATCAAATTTAGCTTTTTGATCATTTTTTGGAAATGAGTAAGCAAGAGTAAGTGGGTGAGTATGAGTGAAATCGTCCTTTCTAAAATGTTGTATTAACAACCTTTTCCGCAAGAAAACACAATCTATATGGGTGAAAAATCGGAAACAAGTGGTACAGCTATAAAAGTTTCCTTGGTGTTTGTTGCCACAGGCACGACAATTTGCCAAAATATCCACAGGGATGGACATTATTGGGTGTTGGTGGCTAGGGTGATAGATAATGTGGTTTTGTACGTCATTTTTGGCACATCCTAAACCAATAAAAATATCACATTGTATACAACGATAATTTAGATACTCGTATTCATGCTCGCATGTACAAACTTGACACATACACCATTTATCTTCTGACACTTGACAGAGGATAAGAGCATGATCACGATGAGATTCGTGTCTTAGCGTTGTGGGAAGCTCTGCACACAATTTATGAAGTGAGTAGTCACATTGATCACACGTATAGTAATACCTGTGATAGAAGTTGATTTCTTGACCACAACGAACACATTGACATCGAAAGTCTTGTTTCATAATCAACTCCTTCTCATCATCGTATACTACTTCATCGCATGGATATTTTGGATTTTGATCTATAAGTGTCAATGGATGTTCATGTTGTAACACTTCCATTTCAACAAATCGATTTAAAATTGAGGGGTTTTTTTTGTTTTTTTTTTTTTTTTTTGAACGATAGCTAATAGAAAGATGATAACATGAAATTGAGGCGTAAAGTACATTATATAAGGAATTTTTTTTATGATATATTCGTTTCTTTTTCTTTAATAATCCAAAGAGTAAAAGATACACATAGGTTTCGAATATAGATTGGCCGATTGCATGTCTATAAAGAAAAAGATATACCTTGCTAAACAAAAATGTAATTCTTCTTTAAACATTCTTTTCTTCCTTATGTAGTTTAATTATCTCTTGGTCTTTATTTTGTTCGAATTTTCAAGGCAAGTATATAGCATGTCTTTTACTTTAGCATCAATTAATTTACTTTATTCTATAACACTCATATTCCGCACAAAGAGAAACAACACTACAGCAAACTAATATTCGCGTGCGTGTACTTTTTCTATACGATTAAGTAGCTAGATAACCTTGTGTTTACAATTGGAGAGATCAATTTCTTACACCACGGACAATGTTTCGCAGTTATACTAAATATGGAAATCACAACCTCTAAATAACTTTTGTTAAACTTTCCATTTTTCATACATTAAAACCCATAGGCTAGCTTCGCTAATTTTTCGTTTCTTTTATATCAAATGATTCAAGCATACCATAGAGTATATTTTTATGAATAAATGAGTGTGTTGATTGGTACAAAACCACAAACTATTTTATTGTTATAGATACTAGTTATAATGCCCGCGCACGCGCAGGGTTTTTTCTAAGTTTTTTAATAACATATTTTTATTTATTAAGAAATAAATAGCTTAATTTTTCATTGGAAATTAAAGAAACAAAACAGGTCCAAACACATTCTCAACAAATACACTAAAATATAATATGGCTTCTGATTGTGATTTGTAATAAACAAATTATTTATAAACTAATTATGCAGGCTTTTCAGCTGAAAAGGTTTAATAGAGAACTTTTTCACGTAAAGAATGTTACTGGCTGCCTTTGGTCTCGGTCAATACTGGACTAAAAGTTTTAAACATATACTTTATTAATACGTGAACCAACCTGCATAAATTGAACTTGTGCATTTTTCAATAACGTCGCACTTATTTCAGCGTTCTTTTTGTAAAATCCAGAATAACAGCACCAAGGCTACTACTGCCACGACTATTCCTCCGATGGCTGCGCCTCATAATCCTGGTTAATTAAAGTCAGATGGTAATTTTTCACGGTGGCAGGCCAATAATTCATCTTCATCACTGCTTCAACTTGTGGTGGTTAAGTGAGCTGGTGGCAAACTATCACAACCTATGTGGCTGTAAAGTTACCTAAAGACTATCTCTTAACTGTTAAGAAAGTGGACAATTTAACCTCTAGTTTGTGAACTTTCACCATAACCATCACCGCACCACCACCACAGTCACAACTACCGTAACCTCCGCCCGCACTAATTTACATAACTAACACATAATTCACATAATAGATCTTCAAACAATCACAAATTAACTTGATATAACAACAAAAGTAAAATTTAATCACCATAATGTAATCACAATTTCATCAAAAAAATCCAAAGGCAAAATATAATATTGACTTATAAAAGAAAATTTAGTATATCACCATAAGACATACATGAGTACCGCGCGATCATAGGTCCCCTGCATCTAATAATCGCACTTCCTTATGTCACCATGTTCCCTCATGTTCAAAACCCCAATCCCCTATTTCGCCTGTAGCCAAACCCATACAAACTCATCAACTATTTTCATCACCATAATTGTTCCCACAGTCAAATTTTTGTTTGTCTGGTATTGTGTTAAGAGTACTACTAACACTTCATTACTTGCGGCATGTTATTACCTAACATGTTCAACATTAGCGAGTTAAATTTTGAATCACACATAAACTCACAATCGAAACAAAATGAATTCAACATCTTCTCTACACACACGGTCCAACTTTGGGATAATGGAAAACAAAATATATAAAGAATTGTAGGCTAACATTTGATCTCTAAATAAATATCGGTATACTAAAACTAATAGCAACTTAAATAGGTAAGTAAAATACTAACACATAGTAAGAAAACCCATCACCTTTTCAAATATGATTGCAAGATGTAGACACATTCTCATTTTATAAATTGACATGACTTGTTTACCCATACTTTGAATTGGGTACAAATTGGCATAATAAATTGGTAAAGATGTGTTCTCTCCACCCATTTAATTTTCTTTTATTACCCATTTTGATTTTTTTCACTAAAAGTAATTCGTAATACTAACATGATGACCATTATACACTTAGTCCGGAGGTAGGCTCACTATTACAACATTAAAAAAGGCGAATAAGATTATATTTCTTAAGAATAACACTGAAGATTATTTTTTTACATCTATCGGTTAATTCCTCTATTTTAAAAGATCATTTTATTAATAAGAGATTGTGCTAATAAAGATATCAACCAACACTGTCTATTGATTCAAACTCCATATAAACCAAATATCAGCAACTCTGTACTGAGCATTACCATTCAAATTACAATAAACAAATTAATACAAATAAATACTAAGGTCGTCTCCATCATCTAACTTAAACACAGAAACCCGTTAAAAGTCCCTCACATCAACTAAACACCCCTCAACCAATTATTAATAATTAATATCATTGCAACATATTGCTTTAACCCACTAATCATGAACACATGACAACCTCTTGCCAAAATTTTAAGCCAAATTTGACTCGACCTCATCATAATTTCACACTGCAAATAGATTGATGGATTCTACCACAACATTCCCCATCTATTTCAACTTCCTAAGATTCAATTAAAGGCTCGAATTACAAATCTCATGAAACAATTTAAGCAACTTCAATAGTTTTGTTCAAAATACCTTATCCTTTCGAATTTTCCTTATGTAATGCCATGTTGTTCAGAGATGTGATTGCCATGCTAACCTCACGCCCATAGAAAATGATATCATATCCCACCTCCTAATTTTCCACTTGTGATATACTTTTTCCCCATATTATGTTCTAAAACTATTGATCATCCACATAACTGGACCACAACGAAAAAGTGCAAAACTCATACATCTGGGTGTGGCCAGCTTTTAATCATCTGTTTAGATATCCTTGTTTTACATGATGGATACATAAAATGCTCTACAGCTAAACACTTTGTTACTAAGTTTAATACATTCATATTGTCTAAAAAGATTTTAGATATTGGATGGCACGCTTACGTTTATACTAATATGTCAATGAATATATGTGGAGCAAGGAACATTTAACTCGCTTACTTTAGATTTTCTCCTTTGCAATCAGCTCTAGGAGATCACTTTTTCCATTACATGGAGGCTGACATACCTGCCAAAAATCCAGTGGAGACATATGTTCGGTAAAAGATTAATTGTTACACATGTCCTAAAGTACCCTAAATTACCAACTTCAACTACAACAGTAACATGTCATGTAAATTCTCAGCATCCGGATTGCATGCCACAATAATAAAAGGCGTAACATCATGAGAAAGGTTTTAATTGTTGAATGATTATAGTGTATACTATGCCTTTAATCAAGCAATCTATGAAGAAAAGGTTTTCAAGTTCACCAATATGCATAGATTGTATACTTACAGTAGTAACTGTTACGGCAAATGTGACAACTGGCAAAATAGGGAGCCATTTATAAAAGCCGCATTACATTAAAAAATGATAAATTTGGAATTTTTGAAAGTTTATTGTGACGAGATATTTTACGAACCTTGGTACTTGATTTTTAATTGTACGATGTTTATGAGATTTGGTTATTTATTTATGGTTTGGTTGATTCGGTCGTGATGATTTATTTTATGATCGTTACTTTGGCACTACATTGACTCCGGCACTAGATTAACCTAACGAATTTTAATCTTTTACAAAACGGTAGCGATTCACCATTAAATAAACATTACGTCTTTCATACATATCTATATATTTCGGGAAATATTGTTGGGAAAATCATTTATGACGTGTAAAAATATGTTTGACGAAAATTTAATACTTTTATGAACGAGAAATCGTGTTACGGGAAAACCGATTAAAAAGAGTTCACTAATTATTAAAGTATTTGTGGCTAATTTTGGAAAAGTGAAACTTGAGGGACCAATATGAAAAATTCGGGTATAATACCCCTCTCCCCTAACCCTAACCCTCATAATAACAAAAATCCAATCCACCCTTCTCCTCCCTCTCCCTAGCCGCCGGCTGCCACCCTCAAAACACCACCACCGCCGACTTCCACACAACACCACCACCACCAAAATACTCACCATCATCTCCTTGTTCTTGTGGTGTGAAACACGCGCCTCTCCTCTCCATTTTTATTAATACCGCCGCACCACACACCACACGCCACCACACCATCATTTTTCTTGGTTATCATTCGATTTGAAGGTGAGAAAACGTGAGTTTTGTGTCGGGTTTGACTATTTTGAGTCGAACCCGAATTGAATCTTGGTATTTTGGGATGTTAAAATTCGAAATGAAAATGGGTTTTGATATAAAAATGAGTTTGGTATCCATGGGGGTCGATTCTTGATTTATTGGTGCTCGGATTTCGCTTTTGGACGCGTTTGGTTTGGGTTGTGGCTTGTATTGAGCTCGACTGAGACCCAAGGTCTCGGTGTGTTACTCCTCGACTCTGTTGAGAGTCTTGGAGGTGTCTTGGTTCGATTATGATTGATTCTTGGTGATTAGTTGCTCTCAACTTGATGTTGTTGTTGTTTTGATTCTCGGCCGACACCCCCCTTCGCGGGCTGTTTTGGGTCGAGAGGCTCACTTGAGCTAGCCGAGACCAAAAGGTCTCGGGTGAGGTTATTTTTATGGTTTGTGGCCTCATAAGTTGACCCGGGTTTGACTTGGTAGGTCGACCCGTAATATTGGTATATTTTGTTTTGGGTTAATATTGTGTTAATATTTCATGTTGTGGCATATATTGGACCGAAGCTTTTGGACGTTGGTTTACTTTTATTTTGATTTGGAGATGTGTTGACGAGTATGGAATTGGGGACCGATTGTGAGACGGTCAATTAGATGACGAAGATAGGTTAGTAGGGTGCCGTAGTCGGACCCTCATGTTGTAGCACGTGGATATGGGATTGTTTGGACGGAGTTGATATATTTATTTGTGACTTGATTCTTATTACTTTGGACTTGGACTATGAGCTGAGGGTCATGACTCGGACATGTGACCAAATTCTATGACTCGATAAATATTTGAAAGTCGATATTAAAAATAATACTCGTAATAATATTATTAAGAATATAATCGTTTATATACGTATATAGACATGTTAAACGTATATATATATATATATATATATATATATATATATATATATATATATATATATATATATATATATATATATATATATATATATAAATGCGTATATTAATAATAAAACGACCACGAGTAAACGTTATAATAATAAAACGATAGTTATTATACTATGCAAATAGTGTAATAAATGTCGGGATATTATTATAAATAATAACTATATAAATAATGACGAAATATAAGTCGGGTAACTAATAATTAAAAATGTGATTTTGTTTATAAATTAGAAACTTATCGAGTTATACGAATTGTGGGTCTTTAAAGTCCAAGTGGGCTTTATATTGTGAATTTGTGTTGTCACGGATATATGACGATTAATATAAACATTTTATATATCGAATGACTTATTCTAGATCGAGTTATTTGACGATATAAAATGAGTATATTAATGGGCATCGTATCCCACGACGCCCATAGGATGTGGTATATATTTTAGGGTAATAAATTACTATATGTCTCGTGGAATTTGGCCGATTCGACGATATATATAGGGAATTCATTGGACTACGACATATACCAAATAGAAACTTATGTGCAATGTGCTTTAGGTTGGGTATAATTTTGGAACAGTATATTACGTAAATAAGTATGGGAGATTATCAAATCGACGGATTTAATAAGCTTTGATAATTATTTAAATAATATGTTGGGCTAACATTAGACCTATAGTTGTCTTATTATTGTTCTTTGTTGTGGCTTTTTGGTTTGAGGTGTGTTGACCCTCCACCCGTATGGATACCAAACGTCGAATTTCAAATGAATATGAAGTTAATTCTAGAAATGGATATTTTTGGAAAGTAAAATGGAATACGTTTGGGAATGGGAATATTTGATTTTGAGGAAATGATTTCTGAACGGGTTTGATATTGTTAGGAAGTGCCGAGTCTGTAGTCGCCGTTACGTGAGTTGCTTTAGTTTACTTACGTCTTTCTTCTATCGTTTCTTTTGAAGATTTCTGGACTTGAGGTGAGTCATAGCCCCACTTTTACTCTTGAACTTTGTTCTCAATACTTGGGGTGAGAAACGTGCAAATGTTTTATGTGGACTATTATCGCTTTATTTATTTATTTCAAAACTTGCTATGCTTATAGAACTAGGTAGGATTAAGCGAGGCCTAGTCCCGAACTAGGTAAGCTATTGATTTAGTTGTTGAGCGAGGCCTAGTCCTGAACTAGGTAAGCTGTTGGATTGGTTATAGAGCGAGGCCTAGACTTGAGCTAGGTAAGCTATTGATTGGATTGATTTGAGCTATAGCGTGCACCTATAGGGATGATTTGTTTTGGTTGGGATATTTTGGTTGGAATATTTTGGTTGGATATTTTGGTTGGATGATTGAGGCCTAGTCTAGCTAGCAAGCGTTTTTGCGTATATGTCCACTATATTGAATTATGAATCTAAACCTATGATCTCACCAGCGAAAGCTGACCTTTAGCACGTTTTCTCAGGTAATTAAGTGATGCTCTGCGGATGCTTGGGATTGGAGGCTTGGCATTTGGCACCGGTTATGGATCTATATTTTCTAAAACTCTGATAACTATTGTGGACCTATATTTATTTCTTTTGGGCCTGACTTTGGATGATTTTGGGATAATGTAAACTTTTAAACCCCGTGTGGTTGTACTTTATTATGTTTACTTTATCTCGTTCTTTTATGTCTTGTGTTTGGATACCAATCCCCGTAGCACCCCGAAAGCTTGTTGAGTCTTCCGCTGTACCAAATTTTGGGGGTGTTACAGATTGGTATCAGAGCCAAGGTTATAGAGAACTAGGTAAATAGACACCTAAACTATAACCGATTTTTATAGAAAACGATCCTCGACCATTGCCCGCCAGCCCGCCAAGCCGAAGCATCATTGTTTATTATTGAGGTATTATGAGATTATTGAGACGATTATAGACTTGGGATTTCTTGAGATGATTTGAGGATTTGAGGTTTATTGATTTAGTGATATGATGCGTTTTGAGGAATTATATGCGTTTTGAGGAATTATATGGCTTAATTGTTTTGAGAATGGTTTTAGTAATGCGGTATTTTAAAATCTTTCTTGATTATATACGATTTGGAATTATATGATGATTTTTGGATTTGGTATTTTGAGTTCGCGGTTTAGTTGTTTTGAAACACTTACACCTACCCTACGCCGTTGTCACAGACTATGGCCTCCCATACGCCTGATGTTGTTGAGGATATTCTTACTACACCGGTATTGCCAGCACAGTTCACCATGGCTCCTGATGACCCTTACCAGGTTGCCATGCATTCAGCTACTATGACACCGACAGGTTCTACTTCAGCACCACCTGCTGCATCTACGCAGGGACCCTCATCTCCTTTAGGGCTCCCTGGTACATCGAGGCAGCTTACTCTTCATCAGGCTTTGGCTTGTGTGGCCCCACGTTTTGCCCACCGAGCTACGGCACGTATGTCGGTACGCCCTACTTCACCACCCTTACAGATTGATGCTCACTCTCTTCTGTCTGAGGTGCCACCCGCATCATTGCGTCGTCGTCCTAGATCACCTACCCCTTCACCACATGGTTCACCTGTTAGGAGACAACGATTGATGATGTACTCTTCCGATGAGGAGGAGGAGTACGAGGGTGAGGCTGAGCAGGGTGATGATGACCCTGAGGAGGAGGATGACCCTCAGGAGGATGAGATGCCTGATGATGATGATGTGTTAGTACCACCAGCTCAGGCTGAGGAGCCTGATTCACCTGTACATCCGATTGAGCCTGATTCACCTGATCATCCGTTTTTGTTTGAGTTGCCACCTGGTAGTCCCGTTGAGTCGGATGCACCTTCTAAGGTTTCTGCTGAGCATGCAGAGTTAGGTGAGATTGGTAGGTTGTGGGCTCAGATTACGGTTCTTGGTGAGAGAGTTACTCATATGTCTGAGTGGATTGATAGAGTGACCGTTGAGTTTATTGGGCAGTTGAGGGTTGATATGGTTATGGCTGAGAGGAGAGTTACTGAGATGAGGAGAGTTTTGATGGAGGTTCATGAGCATATCGATAGTTTACAGCGAGGTCTTGTTACAGCTAGAGAGGCCGACCGCAAGCTATGGCAAAGGAATGCCGAGCTGGAGAAGGAGGTGGCTGACCTCAAGAGAGACCGAGACACCCATAGCGTGGAGCTAGGATCGTTATGGAGGGATCTTGATGGCTTGAGGCAAGAGTTGAGGAGCCTCCGCCAGCAGCGTGGCTAGTTGCTTGGGTTATGTTGTCTTGTTGCTTTCTTAACCGAGGAGTGTTCGGTTAGAAAAGCTAGTTATCATATTTTGATGTATTTTGTTCAGTATTCGTCTCTTTTGGAACGATTAGTACGTTTTGTGTTATCCAGTAGTTGGAACGATGTTAGATCGCTATTGTATGGTCGATGGTTATTAGTATATGGTATTATGTGATTTTGGGTGTTATGGAAATTGAGTCCTTATCCGTTTTATTGATGTTTCATGGTGTATTGTTACTATTCTTTTCGTGATTTGGCTTCGTTGAATTCCTTTTGTTGAACATATTGATAAGTTCTATCGGAGACTTACGAACTTGTGAGATGTTACAGATAAATGGCCCCACGAAGAAACCCAGTTAGAGCTACCAGAACTGGACCTGCAACAACTACCCCTGGTCGTCGAGGTCGTCGTCCTACTCGAAATGTTGAGACCCCTACTCCTGATAACCTGGACACTACTAACCGCAATAACAGGAATCAAAATGTTGATGTTCAGGGAGACAATGATCATGTTCCACTTAATGCACCTACTGTGGATCAAGCAATGATCAATCAACTTGTGGAGCAACGAGTTGCTGAGCTACTAGCTGAGTCAAATCATTCCAACAATTCTGCTGGAACATTTCCACCTGTTCGTGCTAATGGATGTAACTACAAGGAGTTTAAGATTTGTGGACCTATTGAGTTTGGTGGAACTGAATGAGTGGTTTACTTGGTTAGGTGGATAGAGAAGATTGAGTCTGTGTTTAATGTCAGTGGTTGTGCGGAGAATACGAAGGTAAAGTTTGCTTCTTTTACCTTCAAGGATGAAGCCTTAACTTGGTGGAACAATTACCGTAACTCGGTTGGGAGTGATGTGGCTTATGCTATGACTTGGGAGCAATTTAAGTCTTTGTTGATTCAGACTTACTGCCCAAGGAATGAGATTAAGAAGTTGGAAATTGAGTTCTGGAACCACAAAGTGAAAGGTACCGATATGGCAACTTACAATCGCCGTTATCAAGAGTTGGCCTTACTCTGTCCCGATATGGTTAGGACTGAGACCCAAAAGATTGAGAGGTATACCGATGGATTGCCGGTAGCTACAAGGAATGATGTGATTTCTGCTAAGCCTGCAAACATTCATGAGGCTATCACTATCGCTCAACAATTGATGGACTATTTGGCATTGGAAGAAGCTGAGAAGGATAAGAATGGAAAGAGAAAGAGGGACGATCACTCTAAGGGTAATGATCGTCGAAACAAGCGACAACTAACTACTAGAGCTTATGCCATGGGAGATGGAGACAAGAAGAACTACAATGGAGATGCACCCAAATGTAACCGATGTTACAAGCATCATTCTGGTCGATGTACGGTAATGTGCAAGAATTGCTCTAAGATGGGACACATAGCTAAGGATTGTAGAGCTCGACCACCTGCTATGGTTCAAGCTACTCCTGAAACTATGAGCAAGGCAAATGTTACTTGCTATGGATGTGGAAAGAAAGGACATTATCGGAATGAGTGTAGGGAATCGTGGAACCGAGGAAATCAAGGATCGAGTGGTAATGGGTACAATAATGGAAACCATGGAGCTGGAGGAAACCGTGGACGACAAGATAATGGGGACCAACGTGTGGAAGCTGGAGCTGCTCATGGAAGAGTGTATGCACTTGGGAACGAGAGAGGAGAAGATCCGAACGTTGTAACCGGTACGTTCCTTCTCAATAATCGTTATGCTTCCATACTATTTGATACTGGTGCCGATAAGAGTTTTGTGTCCACTAAGTTTACACCCTTACTTGAGAAACCCCCGATGGCCTTAGGAATTGGTTATGATGTAGAGTTAGCTAATGGAAACATAGAGAGGATTAAGACTATCGTTCGCGGTTGCACGTTAAACTTTCTGAACTGTCCTTTCAACATAGATCTGCTACCCGTCACGTTAGGAAGTTTTGATGTCATTATTGGTATGGATTGGTTGTCGAAGTATCGTGCTCATATAATTTGCGATGAGAAGATCGTGCGTGTGCCATACGGCAAGGAGATTCTGAACATACCAGGAGATAGAAAGGATTTAAGAGACCCATCTAGATTAGCGGTTATATCTTGCACTAAGTTGCCGAAGCTAATGGAAAAAGGAAGCTACCTTTTCTTAGCCCAAATTTCTGAGAAATGAGAGAAGGAGAAGAAAGAAAGGTGCATTGGAGATGTACCTATAGTTCGTGATTTTTCGGATGTGTTTCCCGATGATTTGCCGAGAATTCCACCTAATAGACAAGTGGAATTTCAAATTGAGTTGATACCTGGTGCTGCACCTGTAGCACGAGCACCTTATCGTCTTGCACCTACTGAATTGGAAGAGTTGTCGAAACAATTAGCGGAGTTAGCCGAAAAGGGATTCATAAGACCAAGTTCTTCGCCTTGGGGAGCCCCGGTCTTATTTGGGAAGAAGAAGGATGGATCGTTTCGTATGTGTATTGATTATCGAGAGTTGAACAAGTTAACGGTGAAGAATAGATACCCATTACCGAGGATCGACGATTTGTTCGATCAACTTCAAGGATCGAGTGTGTATTCGAAGATCGATTTGAGATCGGGATATCATCAGCTTCGAGTTCGCGAGGAGGATATTCCGAAAACGGCTTTCAGAACCCGTTACGGGCATTACGAGTTTCAGGTGATGCCGTTTGGGTTGACTAACGCACCAGCAGTATTCATGGATCTCATGAATCGGGTGTGTAAGCCTTACTTAGATAAATTCGTGATCGTGTTCATCGATGACATTCTGATATATTCGAAGAGTGAGAAGGAGCATGAGGAGCATCTAAGACTTATCTTAGAATTGCTCAGGAAGGAGAAACTGTATGCCAAGTTTTCGAAATGTGAATTTTGGATTCCGACGGTACAATTTCTAGGTCATGTGATTAATAGACAAGGAGTTCATGTGGACCCTGCTAAGATTGAAGCGATTAAAGATTGGGCTGCACCTACGACCCCAATAGAAGTTCGTCAATTTTTGGGATTAGCCGGTTATTACCGAAGATTCATTGAGGGATTTTCGAAGATAGCAAAACCGTTGACCAAATTGACTCAAAAGAGTGTTAAGTATGAATGGGGAGATAAGGAAGATGAAGCATTTCAGTTACTTAAGGAGATGTTGTGTAGTGCTCCTATCTTGGCGTTACCCGAAGGTAACGAGGATTTTGTCGTCTATTGTGA
The DNA here is from genome assembly GCA_030686995.1 of Artemisia argyi. NCBI lineage: Eukaryota > Viridiplantae > Streptophyta > Magnoliopsida > Asterales > Asteraceae > Artemisia > Artemisia argyi. The sequence continues at coordinate 6,596 of JARVZY010003236.1, read as the reverse complement.
CGCTTCACATAAAGGTTTAGGAGCTGTGTTAATGCAACGAGAGAAAGTGATAGCTTATGCTTCCCGACAGCTCAAAAAGCATGAGAAGAACTACACCACCCATGATTTGGAGTTAGGTGCTGTGGTTTTTGCTTTGAGGATATGGAGACATTACTTGTATGGAACCAAGTGTGTAGTGTTTACTGACCACAAAAGTCTGCAACACATTCTGAACCAAAAAGAGCTTAACATGTGGCAGCGACGTTGGATTGAGCTGCTAAGCGATTACGATTGTGAGATTCGCTACCATCCGGGTAAAGCAAACGTTGTGGCTGATTCTCTTAGTCGAAAGGAGAGAATTCCACCGTTACGAGTGAGGTCATTAGGAATGACTATCGTATCGCTTTTACCATCTCAAATACTAGAAGCTCAAACGGAAGCGTTGAAAGCAGAAAATCGAGCTGCTGAGAATATATTTGGGATGGCAGAAAATGAGAAGGGTTTTGTTAGACATTCTGATGGAGTATTATGTTTTGGAGAGCGAAGTTGGGTACCATTGTATTGAGGAATTCGAGAGTTGATTATGCATGAGTCGCATAATTCAAGATACTCTATCCATCCTGGGTCTGACAAAATGTACCAGGATTTGAAAAATTATATTGGTGGCCAAATATGAAGGCAGATATAGCGTTGTATGTTAGTAAGTGCTTGACTTGCTCTAAGGTTAAAGCCGAACATCAAAGACCGTCAGGATTATTGACGCAGCCAGAACTTCCAGTTTGGAAATGGGAGCGGATTACGATGGACTTTATTACCAAATTACCAAAGACAGCTAGCGGTTGCAACGCTATATGGGTAATTGTGGATCGTTTGACTAAGTCTGCTCATTTCCTGGCGATTAGTGAAGATGATAGTGTGGATAAACTTGCGAGGTTGTATGTGAAGGAGATTGTTTCTCGTCATGGAGTTCCGATATCGATTATTTCGGATCGCGACAGCCGCTTCACGTCAGCATTGTGGCGATCACTTCAAACTGCTTTGGGGATGAGACTTGATATGAGTACTGCATATCACCCCCAAACCGATGGTCAAAGTGAGAGAACTATCCAGACTTTGGAGGATATGCTTCGTGCATGCATCATAGACTTTGGTAAAGGCTGAGAGAAATATCTACCCCTTGCGGAGTTCTCCTACAACAATAGCTACCACACAAGTCTTAAGGCTGCACCATTTGAAGCTTTGTATGGTCGTAAATGTCGTTCACCTATTGGTTGGGCAGAAGTTGGAGATAGCCAACTCACAGGCCCTGAGATTATTTTGGAAACTTCTGAGAAGGTAACGCAAATTCGAGATCGACTGCAAGCAGCTAGAGATAGGCAGAAAAGCTACGCCGATCAGAGGCGTAAACCCCTAGAATTCCAGGTTGGAGACAAAGTGATGTTGAAAGTCTCGCCTTGGAAGGGTGTGATACGTTTTGGGAAACGTGGGAAACTTAATCCCCGATACATTGGACCATTTCTTATTTTGGAAAGAATTGGGCCCGTAGCGTATCGTTTGGAATTACCTATGGAACTGAGTAAAGTTCATGATGTGTTTCATGTTAGCAATCTGAAGAAATGCCTTTCAGAGGAAACACCAGTTATACCAATCAAGGTTATTCGTGTGGATGAAAGTTTGAATTTTGTGGAAGAGCCGATTGAGATAATGGATAGAGAGATCAAACGACTCAAGAGGAGTCGTATTCCGCTCATCAAAGTTCGCGGCACGGACCGGAATTCATGTGGGAACGCGAGGATGAGTTTCGAAAGAGATATCCGAAGCTTTTTACTTCGTAGATGGTTTGTTCCGAGAGAAACCCGGGACGGGTTTCTTCTGAGGCCGGGAGGATGTGACAACTGGCAAAATAGGGAGCCATTTACATTAGAAAATGATAAATTTGGAATTTTTGAAAGTTTATTGTGACGAGATATTTTACGAACCTTGGTACTTGATTTTTAATCGTACGATGTTTATGAGATTTGGTTATTTATTTATGGTTTGGTTGATTCGGTCGTGATGATTTATTTTATGATCGTTACTTTGGCACTACATTGACTCCGGCACTAGATTAACCTAACGAATTTTAATCTTTTACAAAACGGTAGCGATTCACCGTTAAATAAACATTACGTCTTTCATACATATCTATATATTTCGGGAAATATTGTTGGGAAAATCATTTATGACGTGTACAAATATGTTTGACGAAAATTTAATACTTTTATGAACGAGAAATCGTGTTACGGGAAAACCGATTAAAAAGAGTTCACTAATTATTAAAGTATTTGTGGCTAATTTTGGAAAAGTGAAACTTGAGGGACCAATATGAAAAATTCGGGTATAATACCCCTCTCCCCTAACCCTAACCCTCACAATAACAAAAATCCAATCCACCCTTCTCCTCCCTCTCCCTAGCCGCCGACTGCCACCCTCAAAACACCACCACCGCCGACTTCCACACAGCACCACCACCACCAAAATACTCACCATCATCTCCTTGTTCTTGTGGTGTGAAACACGCGCCTCTCCCCTCCATTTTTATTAATACCGCCGCACCACACACCACACGCCACCACACCATCATTTTTCTTGGTTATCATTCGATTTGAAGGTGAGAAAACGTGAGTTTTGTGTCGGGTTTGACTATTTTGAGTCGAACCCGAATTGAATCTTGGTATTTTGGGATGTTAAAATTCGAAATGAAAATGGGTTTTGATATAAAAATGAGTTTGGTATCCATGGGGGTCGATTCTTGATTTATTGGTGCTCGGATTTGGATTTTGGACGCGTTTGGTTTGGGTTGTGGCTCGTATTGAGCTCGACCGAGACCCAAGGTCTCGGTGTGTTACTCCTCGACTCGGTTGAGAGTCTTGGAGGTGTCGTGGTTCGATTATGATTGATTCTTGGTGATTAGTTGCTCTCAACTTGATGTTGTTGTTGTTTTGATTCTCGGCCGACACCCCCCTTCGCGGGCTGTTTTGGGTCGAGAGGCTCACTTGAGCTAGCCGAGACCAAAAGGTCTCGGGTGAGGTTATTTTTATGGTTTGTGGCCTCATAAGTTGACCCGGGTTTGACTTGGTAGGTCGACCCGTAATATTGGTATATTTTGTTTTGGGTTAATATTGTGTTAATATTTCATGTTGTGGCATATGTTGGACCGAAGCTTTTGGACGTTGGTTTACTTTTATTTTGATTTGGAGATGTGTTGACGAGTATGGAATTGGGGACCGATTGTGAGACGGTCAATTAGATGACGGAGATAGGTTAGTAGGGTGCCGTAGTCGGACCCTCATGTTGTAGCACGTGGATATGGGATTGTTTGGACGGAGTTGATATATTTATTTGTGACTCGATTCTTATTACTTTGGACTTGGACTATGAGCCGAGGGTCATGACTCGGACATGTGACCAAATTCTATGACTCGATAAATATTTGAAAGTCGATATTAAAAATAATACTCGTAATAATATTATTAAGAATATAATCGTTTATATACGTATATAGACGTGTTAAACGTATATATATATATATATATATATATATATATATATATATATATATATATATATATATATATATATATATATATATATATATATATATATATATATATATATATATATATATATATATATATATGCGTATATTAATAATAAAACGACCACGAGTAAACGTTATAATAATAAAACGATAGTTATTATACTATGCAAATAGTGTAATAAATGTCGGGATATTATTATAAATAATAACTATATAAATAATGGCGAAATATAAGTCGGGTAACTAATAATTAAAAATGTGATTTTGTTTATAAATTAGAAACTTATCGAGTTATACGAATTGTGGGTCTTTAAAGTCCAAGTGGGCTTTATATTGTGATTTTGTGTTGTTACGGATATATGACGATTAATATAAACATTTTATATATCGAATGACTTATTCCAGATCGAGTTATTTGACGATATAAAATGAGTATATTAATGGGCATCGTATCCCACGACGCCCATAGGATGTGGTATATATTTTAGGGTAATAAATTACTATATGTCTCGTGGAATTTGGCCGATTCGACGATATATATAGGGAATTCATTGGACTACGACATATACCAAATAGAAACTTATGTGCAATGTGCTTTAGGTTGGGTATAATTTTGGAACAATATATTACGTAAATAAGTATGGGAGATTATCAAATCGACGGATTTAATAAGCTTCGATAATTATTTAAATAATATGTTGGGCTAACATTAGACCTATAGTTGTCTTATTATTGTTCTTTGTTGTGGCTTTTTGGTTTGAGCTGTGTCGACCCTCCACCCGTATGGATACCAAACGTCGAATTTCAAATGAATATGAAGTTAATTCGAGAAATGGATATTTTTGGAAAGTAAAATGGAATACGTTTGGGAATGGGAATATTTGATTTTGAGGAAATGATTTCTGAACGGGTTTGATATTGTTAGGAAGTGCCGAGTCTGTAGTCGCCGTTACGTGAGTTGCTTGAGTTTACTTACGTCTTTCTTCTATCGTTTCTTTTGAAGATTTCTGGACTTGAGGTGAGTCATAGCCCCACTTTTACTCTTGAACTTTGTTTTCAATACTTGGGGTGAGAAACGTGCAAATGTTTTATGTGGACTATTATCGCTTTATTTATTTATTTCAAAACTTGCTATGCTTATAGAACTAGGTAGGATTAAGCGAGGCCTAGTCCCGAACTAGGTAAGCTATTGATTTAGTTGTTGAGCGAGGCCTAGTCCCGAACTAGGTAAGCTGTTGGATTGGTTATAGAGCGAGGCCTAGACTTGAGCTAGGTAAGCTATTGATTGGATTGATTTGAGCTATAGCGTGCACCTATAGGGATGATTTGTTTTGGTTGGGATATTTTGGTTGGAATATTTTGGTTGGATATTTTGGTTGGATGATTGAGGCCTAGTCTAGCTAGCAAGCGTTTTTGCGTATATGTCCACTATATTGAATTATGAATCTAAACCTATGATCTCACCAGCGAAAGCTGACCTTTAGCACGTTTTCTCAGGTAATTAAGTGATGCTCTGCGGATGCTTGGGATTGGAGGCTTGGCATTTGGCACCGGTTATGGATCTATATTTTCTAAAACTCTGATAACTATTGTGGACCTATATTTATTTCTTTTGGGCCTGACTTTGGATGATTTTGGGATAATGTAAACTTTAAAACCCCGTGTGGTTGTACTTTATTATGTTTACTTTATCTCGTTCTTTTATGTCTTGTGTTTGGATACCAATCCCCGTAGCACCCCCGAAAGCTTGTTGAGTCTTCCGCTGTACTAAATTTTGGGGGTGTTACAGCAAAACACTGAGGCGGTAGATTTTCAATCATGTTTGTTACTGTTTGGCGCATGGCATCTACAACCTAACAAAAATTATAATAAGAGATGGTCCGTTTATAAACACTGATAGTAGCAATACAGGGAGAACATGTTACCTGCTGAGGAGCTCTTTTAACAAACAACTCCATAACCAAGACACCTAATTTCACTCATAAACAATCATATAATCAGTTCCTATAACCAATCACAAACACTCTAAAATTTTCAAAACACAATAAACTGACAACACAAACAAATGCATTAAAAGGTCTATAACTTTTTGTACAGAAGTACTATACCTTCAATTTTGCATCATTATATACTACTGAATCCAGGTGAACAAAGAGTTGATCTATAGCTTGACATATTGCCTTGATTGAAAGATGCTTTGTTTTCCTTTTCATATTTTTTAATGAATCTTACAATCACTTCTAACACCTGTACCACAAAATACATAATAATATTACAATTACCAATCAATAGTATAGCATTAGTAGATAATAAAGTAACTATTTCATATTTAACTTTATGGCTTCAACTGTATCATAAACTTTTTTACCAAACGCCCCCTGAGTTTTCATGGTAAGGAATCCTTTATGAAGGGAGGCTATGTTTTATTATTATATATATATATATATATATATATATATATATATATATATATATATATATATATATATATATATATATATATATATATATATATATATATATATTGGCCTTTTGAGATATGCAATCATGCTTTAACTGAAGAATTGATATTTGTTTATTGTGTTTTCAAGTAACAAATAGATACTTAGTCATAATGTTAGGGTATTGAAAATCTTATCTTTTAGCTACTACTTAACTGATATATGGACACTATATCAGTAGACAATCAAAATGAACCATGTTATATACATTTTCTACACCCCAAATCATACATTTTACCAAATAAAATATAAACGGGTCAATTTAGGTTTATTATATTTCAAAAGGGTCTGATAAAAGGGGGTCCAAATGGGGCAAAGGAGTAAAAAGTATACAAAAACATATATTTGATAACAATTACAGTATCCCTATTCAATTTAGTAGAAACTTTCTTACCTAGAAACAACAATGGCAAACAACCCCTCTTTATGTATGACTTAAAATGGGAATGCCAAATGACCCATAGACAGCTTGGATTGACCCACTTGCATATGTAACTGTACCATTAAGATATTCACAAACACACAAAAAAACAACT